>JARFJB010002177.1:737500-747500 GCA_036346205.1 Vesta saturnalis
TGTGTGTGTTGTTATAGATGTCATAATGCAACTGTGACAAGTGTGCTCGCACAGCTATTATTGTTGCATCATTTTCGGTATTGCATCAGAGTGTCATCTATTTTATTTTATAGCAGGTGGAACTACACTCAAGGTTATCACACGCGGTTTGTCGAGATAGTCATCAGGGGAAAGGGAGGTAGTGGAACGACGACAACACTGTAAAACTGTTTGCTTGACATTCTACGAGTTTCTCGTGTTACTTTCACAAGCGCTTATCTTAATGGCAATCACGTGACGCTTGCAGTCTTTATGTTGCAATTTAATTATCCTTGTTGAATTGTACATGATGTTCTTGTTTTTTTTAAAGGTTATTCTTATGAAAAGATTTAATTAAATAAAGTCACAATGGAATGTAGTGATGTATTAGAAAATATGTTATTTTAATGTAAATAAGTGTTTTTCTAAAAATTGTAAAATATTTATTTATGCTCCTATTTTATAGGGAAAATCATCAAAATCATTATATCGGTTCCAAGAACTGCCTTTTACATATTTTTTAAGTTAAAAATGTTTTTGAAATCGTCGTTTATGCACCAATTTTGTTGAGAAATTTGTTTATTTTGTAATTTATGCATTTTCATAACATAAATTAAAACTCAAGAATGACAAAAGGTTAAATTTTTAGCCAATAGTCGGTTTTACGGGTTAAACTGCTCATTCCTAACGCACCCTAAATGTACTAATCTAACAAATGCAGTATTTAAAAAAATAATAATGGTAGTACATTTAAATTGCCTAAAGAATACGTGTTTTGTTAACGCCTTTTATAAAATTTAAGAAACTTATCTTTGGGTAACGATTTGGCAGACATATCAGCACAGTTATCAACAAAACGAATATACTGGATTGTACAGAATTTTTTGAAACATAAATCTTTAATTTAATGGTATTTTATTTCGATGTATCTATCTCTTAGAATTTTCAAAATTTTTAATGGCACTCAAATTATCACATTTTAACACCACTTTTTTTCGGGATATTCGCATAATAATCCTTTGAGATCTACAAGTTCTTCTGCTGCGTGAGATATTGTAATGTACTCTGCTTCCATTGAACTTAAGGCGACACAGGTTTGTTTACGTGAAAAGTAAGCTACGGGATTATTATAGTGAAATGCTATAAAGCCACTCACACTTTTCCTGCTTTGCTTATCACCACCAGTCAGCATCAGCCATTGGTACAAGTCCAATGTCACCTTTCTTGTATGTTAGTCCATATTCTTTAGTAGTGTTGAGATAACGCAACACTCTTTTTGTTGCATTTCAAGTGCTTGCTGGTTTATCACAATGTTAGCAATCGGTTAATCATTTTATTTTGATGTACTGTTAAACCATTTTCTATGTGTTCTATCTCCATACCTATGTTGTGCTCTTCACTTTAAATTCATTGTAAAGACTTTTAACCAGGTCATCTATTAGATTCTATTGATCTTTTGTAGACATTAAATTTATCATAATTTGATTAAACTTCATATTTCAACATTTAGGTGAATTTCGAAGCCCCTACAGTGCTCGGTTTAGTTTAAAATGTTTGCTTTTGCTTTTAACACCTTCTGGCTTCTTAATTTATACGTCTAAGGTACCATTTAAAAATGCAGTTGGTACATCAATCTGTTGGATTATCCAGTCTTTTAACACTGCTGTTGGTAGCATCATTGTTATTTTGCAGACTGGTGCATAATCAAATTCTTCTCCATCATAAGGTACCTCAAAACTTTTGGCCACCAATCTGGCCTTTTTCGTACCATCATCTTTTATTTTAAAAATCCATTTTGATTCTATAGTTTTTACGGCCTCAGGTACCTTTACTTTGCTCCATGTTTGAAGAGTATTGTGGGAGTTTAATTCTTTATTTATTGCATTTTTACACTCGTCATTGCCAAAAACTTTTGTAAAGGTTATGGGTTCTTCGTCAGATGAGGATAAAAAGCAATATGCAACATAAAGATGATAATCGACCAAATGATTTGATCTTTTTACAATACGACCAGATCTAATGATTTCATTTCTTGGCAGTCATCGGATTTTTCCTTCCGTTTCATTTTTTCCTTTTCTTGTAACTTGTTTACCTCATTCTCATTTTCTTTGGGCAAAAATATTGGTCTTCGTTCTTTATTATTATTTTCGTCATTTTCTTGAAATTTATATTACATGCTTGGCTCATCAAATTTAACGTCTCTACTTCTTATTTGTCTCTGATCCCGGTATCCACACAATCCAACCTCAATATTCAACCATTACCGCCTATGTGCTTTTTGATCCAATTTATTACCATTGGGTAAATTGTATACTATGCACGACAACCACAAATTTTAAGTTTACTTAACCCATTTCTTCCATTTCATAAATGAGATGGAGCCATTTTTCTTGGTCAGCATGACGTCGGAGTTCTGTTTAGCTCGTAGACCGAACATTTCACAGCTTTTCCCCACAACTCTTTTGGAACACCAGACTATGATTCTCGCTCTTATCGTGTTAAGCAAAGTTCTATTTAACCTTTCTGCTTTACCATTTTCTTATGGAGTGTATGGTACTGTGTATCCCAGACCCATTCCTTTCTGTTTGCAGATATTTTTAAAGTTACTTGAAATAAATTCTCCTCTATTATCTAATCGAAAAGCTTTTACCTTGGTGTCATATAAGTTCAGCGACATATTCTTTTAAAAATTTTTTCTGCTTCATCTTTAGACTTCAATAGCTTGATAACTGCAAAATGCGAATAGTGGTCAAGTATTTCCTAAATAATGTTTCTCCGTTAGCAGGATTTAACGAACCACATATATCCGAGTGAACAAGTTCTCCTTTTTCTTTTGTTTCTCTTTCCGATTTAGAAAACGACTGTCTAGTACCTTTAGCTTCTTCACGTGTTGAACGTATACCATTGGGTACAACCAAATATAGATGTCTTAGTGAATCAGCACATACATAGCATAAGCGTCGGTGTCGTAAGTTTTCTTGAGCAACAGTCAGATTGCATACTTCATTTTTGATGCATTCAACTACTAATACGTATAGACCATTTTCCGTTTATGTTTGTTTTTTCTTTTTCAACAAGGATAGAATGTCCATTAGAAGGTAGTTTAGATGCTGATAAGTTATGTTTCATCTGTGGTACTTCTAGTGCTTCTATTGATAAGTTGATACCTTAATATTTTGTTTTTAGACATACAATTTTGTTAAGTTCTTCTCCATTATATATATATATATATATATATATATATATATACGGTTTTTCTAACAACCTTACGTCTATCGTCTGATTCTCCAGCTCTTCTTTTACAAAACATTTACTCATTCCAGAGTCTAAAACAAAACAAATTTTGTCATCATTTCGCTGTGTGCGTAGATTTGCCGCATATAATTTTATTTCTTCCGGAGTTTGCTCTTCAACATTATTTGCTACTGCACCTCTATTACAAAATTAACGTGGTTTTCGTTTAAAATTTCCTCTTCTAAAACCATCTCTACATTCGCTTTTTGAACAGTTCATTTTCCAATGCTTCAGACTTCCACATTTAACACAACACGTTGTAAATTCTTTAAAACTTGATTTATTTTCTTGATTCGTTTTTAATTTTTATTTCCGCATCTAAAAGTTTTGGTTTTACCTTCTCAATTGCCTCCAACGCGATTACGACAGTACTATACTTCTCAGGCAAAGGTTGCAATAACATACAAACTTTATCACTCTCATTTAGATCAGTACCATGCTCTTTTAGATCTTTTATTGCGGTATCAAGTTTTAAAAACAAGTCGTCTTGTTTATCATAACAATCCTGTTTTAGATTTAGAAGTTTTCTCCATAGAGCTAGTTTTGTAAACGAACTTGTTCTTAAGAAAACAGATTTTAAATCCCCTATCTGCTGTTTAGCTGTACTGATATCCTTTATTATATCCAGGTGTTTGTCAGAAATGCCAGTTACCGCAATGGACTGCGCCTTCACACCTGCCTTTTCCCAGTTTTCCTTGACCGTGGTGTCTACACCTTCGCCTGGGTAAACTTTTCTAAAGCATCAATACATTGTTCTTTTCTGCAAATTGTTTTGATCCTGAAAAGCCAATTATTAAAATTGTTGGCTTCTAACACTGGCATTAATGTTGTGCTGCTCATTTTTCAAACTTATTTGTACTTATTAGCACGTAACCTTTTGTTTAACCTTAACACTTGACCGAGTTTTAACTTATTTTCCAATTTTGGATTATCAGTCTGATTTCAGTCCGTTTATAAGTTATGGCTGGTAAGTTCTGGGCCCATAACATGTTTCTTCTATAATTTATACATTTTCATAACATAAATTAAAACTCAAGCATGACAAAAGATTAAAACGTGTTATGCTTTTTCTTATTATTTTTATCTGCCTACTATTTAATTAATTGTATACAAAAGCTGTTTTTAGCCAACAATCGGAGTTACCGGTTAAACTACTCATTCCTAACAAAAATTATTTCTTCGGTGCTCAAAAAGTGATTTTTATGATTTTTTGGTATAAAACAAGTTTTTGTCTACAACATGGCAAAATCGTTATTTATGCATCGACTTCGATACCGAACAAGTAACTTTTAAGGTTTTTTGATATCAAACAGGTTTTTGTCCAATACTTGGCAAAATCGTCACATAGGTATGTATCAGCTTGCTTGAAAAAACGACAAAAACTATTTCTGCGATGCCCAATAAGCGACTTTTATGGTTTTTTAGTAACAAACAGGATTTGCCAAAATCCTTATTTATGCACCAGCTTTGTTGGGAAAACGACTAAACTTATTTTTTCAATGCTCTAGAATATTTTCAAAGTGGTTATTTACCGTTTTCCCAATTTTGTTGGATAAACAATGAAACCTGTTTTCTTGACGCCCAACAAGTTGCTTTTATACGGTTTGGTGTCAAATAAGTTTGTGCTCAAAAAATGTCGCAAATTATTTTCTTGGTGCTCATAAAATCACTTTTATGGTTTCTTCGAATGAAATATGTTTTTGCCCAAAAAATACCAAAATTGTTACGTATGCTCTAATTTGGTTGCGAAACGACTAAATCCATTTTCTTGATTTCCTAGAAGTAACCTATCATTTTTTTAATGCTAAACACCTGCGACGCGAGGTGACTTAATTTTCACGTTTGCTTACTTATTAAATGGATTTACAAAACGGTGAAATTCAACTTCCGTTCTAGAACAGTAAGTAAAAAATGTGACGAACAACTATTTCACAAATATCATTAAATGTCACATTTCATTGCAATGGGTTTTTGAATCTTCTATTAATTTTTATCGTACAAAAAATAACGTAAGCATTACAAACGATATGTGTTTAAAGGGTCTCTGATTAGTCTAGACGCTGCTTTCTGCTATATTACAAATCTCTATAGCTTAATTTTGCTGGGAAAGCAGTCATTATCCTAATCTACTAATCTTATGGTGTGTTAAGCAAAATTTTATTTATTTATAGGTAGTTCGATTATGTGTGGAAAAAGTAAGTTGTGATGCGCAAGGTGCAAGTGTGATATTATCTTATTAAACATCCATATTATTTCTGACATGCTGAAAATCTTTGTTTATAACCTAATTTGGTTAGAAGAAAAATGGTCCTATTCTTACGATAAGAAAACACCAAACATTATTATTATATTAAAAGCAACAATTTAAAAAGTTTAAATAACAGAACAATGTATATATTTGCGATTGTATACATCACTATTAATTACGTACTGCCGTAATGTACGTGTATGATATTACAATATAATCATTTTATAAAGCAAAAATTAGTGCAAGCCGCCTACGCCACTGTAGGTATATATACCGTCAGTTGTGTACTTTGATAATGATACAAAGAATATGATGATTTCATATTTCTCAGTTTGTGCGTCTACGCCACTGTAGGTATATATACCGTCAGTTGCGCACTTTGATAATGATACAATTTACAAAGAATATGATGATTTGATATTTCTCAGTTTGTGTGTCTACTTCCTTCCTTCGAAATAGTTTAACAAGTTATGTTATCTTAATGTGCCTTTAAATCTTAGAACATTATTTCAAGCTTTAAATTGATAAAACTGGTAAGTAAATCCTTTTAATAGCATAATTGTAATTTATAATATATGCAACTTTGCATTATCGTTTTGTAAATTCTGTAGTCGCGGTGGTAAATCAACAGGTCTTCTTCAAAAAATATTAAAGGTATGTAAACATTGTAAAGCTTAGTAGGTTATAATTTAAAATCTATGGAGTGTAATTTAATACATCGTGGCGTATTTAGTAAATAAGGTTTGTTTGCCTTCGAGTGTTAAATATTTTCAGTTCTTGTACTAATTGTTCTTATAAAACACACACTAAACATTGATTTCCATTTTTTTTAGATAATGAGACGTTCTGAAAGGATACTTGATTTATGCCGTAGGCAAAGAGATAGAGAAGTAATTGATTGTTTGGAGATACCTTTGTATGATTCTACTAAAACCACCAATCCGTTTGAAAGAAATTTATTTTTAAACCGTAAGTCTTTAGCATTGAAGTACAGTATGTAGCATTGTAATATTTTGATAATTAAATTGTTTGAAATGCTTGTTTGGCGAGTGATACTTATAGGTAAGTATTTAGTAAGAATATATTTTAACGAATAATTAAGATACATAACACTGTATATTGAATAATTTTTTGAGTTTATTTGAAATGTAGGTTTAATACCTCAATATAACCTATAAAGTTATGATTTGGAAAAAACATACTACTTTAATATTCTCCCCACAATTCTTTAAAAACACATGAAATAATGTGTATAACATCATATTTTGATCATAACACACAGAGATTTCATTTTCTTTTTTAATATAAAAGGGACTTCAACTTGCATTAAAAACAATTAATTCCTAAAAAAGTTAAAGTGCATATGTCCTCATTTAATTAACGATATTGTAAATAATACATCACTTTGTCCTATCTATTTGTCATTATGAATAATGTAAAAAATTCTATATTGTTTGAATAGTTTCGGTATTCTCTGCAGTTTAGGTGTTTCAAAATATTTGTCATTTACATGTCACATAATATTGTTAGTGAATAATAATGAATATGATCGAATTTGACAGATTTATTAATACTTAATTATTTTAGGTTGCAAAAATTTAATGGAAGATTATGCACTAATATTACAAGATAAAACAGTGAGCACAACAGAAAGCAGCGAAATAGAAGCCAGTAATTCTATTCAAGATACCAATGCATTCAAAGAATTAGATCCTTTATTAGACCTAGAACGTAATAATAAAGTTACTTCTTCACAAAAAAATGTTGAATCCGACTTAGAAGAATATGAGTATAGCTCAGAAGATTATATCCCTAGTGATGTTTCCGATGAAGACGTGTCAGAAGAAATTGACCTTCTTCCAAGTGACGTTTCTGATATAAATCATGATGAAAAAGAAAGCAGAAATATTGTTATTACTAGTATAAAAAATCCTAAATTAAATGAAGGCATATCTTATTCACAAACCAAAAAAACTCTAAGTGGGACAAGACTTAGAGATAAATTACACTGTTGTTATATTTGCAGCAAGATGTTAAAAAATAATATAGCACGTCATTTTGAGAACGTACACGCAGAAGATACGGAGGTAGCTAGAATTCTAATATTACCCAAAAAATCTCGTTCACGTAGAAAAGCCTTTGAAAGTTTAGTGCGGACTGGAGATTTTTATTACAACTGTAATGTACTTTCAATAAAGGAAGGTGAACTAATTTTAGTAAGGAGACCAGATAATACGAAGGAATTTCAGTATAATGACTTTGGGCCATGTCCCCATTGTTTGGGGTTTATGAGTAAAAAATATCTTTGGCATCACATTAAATATGGATGTTCAGTAAAGAAAACTAAAAATATAACTACGTCTAGCAAAAAAGGGCCAATGGCTGAGAGCTGTGCACTGATATTCCAATCTTCGGGAAAAAATGTTTCATTAAAATTTATTGATGACATCATAAAATCTTTCAGGTCAGACCATATCGCTGGTATTTGTAAAGAAGATAACTTGATATTAAACATTGGCCATTTTATTTACGAAAAATATGGAAGTTCCCAATCTGATCTTATTAGGCAGTCTATGAGACAGTTAGGAAAACTAACAAAAGCGTTAATGGAAATAGATAATTCTTCAACATCTTTAAGTGGGTTTATTTGTCCTGAAAAATTTGATGTAATTGTTACTGCTACAAAGAAGTTATGTGGCTGTACTTATGATGAAAAACAGGGGAAAGAACATTTCAATTTGACCAAAACAACCGGTCATTTAAGCCCATTTAAAATAAGGGCCAAATTTACCTTTAAGAAAAATTTTGTATTTGCTTCTTTTGAGAGAAAAGGTTAAAATGGGGGCCAATTTCCGAAAAAAAAAAAGGGGAGAATTTGAAGCGAAAAGGGGTCCGTAGGGTTTTTTTGGAAAATTCTTTTGTTGCTCTATTTAATTTGGAAATGGGCGGAAAACCTAGAAAAGGGGTTAATCAACAAATTTTGCTCTAAGCAAACCCTATTGTTTAAAAAAACCAAAACCCCCCGTAAAGTTAAATCAACCAGTTTTAAATTTTTAACTTGGAATAGCGATTCTGGAAAACTTACAAAAATTATGAGATTTTAAGTTACAAAACAAATTAAATGTAAAGTCAAATTGAAGGTGCTTGACCAAGGACAACAAAAATTTACAAAGGGTTTGAAGCATTAATATTAAGGAATATTAATTTTTATGCATTTATGAAGAATTTTATTTTCAACTTTTACGTTTTCAGATCTTAGGTAAAGAAGAAGAAAACAGTACAAGAAGAAAGAATTGCCATTGGGTTAACACAAACGTAATGAAAATATATAGCCAATTTATAAGTCATGAATTTACAGCACTAAAAGAATTAAGCATTTAGATAAAAACATCCAAACAAAGAAAATTTACCAGAAAAATGGTAAATTTAACAAAAGAAAACTAAAGGGGCAACATGGGTCCGAAAAAAACACGTTTTCGAATACTTGAAATTGATAAAAAAGAATTCTACCGGAAAAAAAATCAGGAATGTTAGAAAAAATATATATAAGGCAAATGGATGATATAAAGTTTTGTCTAAAAATCTTAAAAAGAAAATAAAAAAAAGATTGTCATTGGTAACACCCAATGTAAATTGAAAAATAAATTAACATTTTGTTTTCAATTAACCCACACTAAAAGGAATATAAATTTTATTTTTTATGACCATTTCACCAAAAAATTAACCAAGAAAAATGGTAAAGTTGTTAAAAAAACAATGGAAGACATTAAGAAAACTTGTTTTAAACTTTTGATATTTAAATAAAAAGAATTATTGAAACAAACAAATTAGAAAAAAATACTTATCCTTTTGGATTTTTTAAGGTTTTTTAAAATCAATCAAAATTTAAAACACAGTTATTTGTCAGTAGTAATACTATTAAAATTGTTAAAATTTAAAACAATTTTTGTTTCATGACAAATTTAATTTAAAAGTGTTATAAACTTTTTTTTTAAAATCACCATTAAAAAACCAAAAAATAGGTATTTTGTTATATTAAAAAGTTTACATTTTTAAAATTAAATTTAGTTAAAATGTTTATTTTTAAATAAAATAATTAGTTTGGAAACAATATTGTTTTAATATTTTCTTTGGATTTAAAGGTTATTTAAACTTTAAATCTCATTTTAACTTACAGTTATTCTAGTTAGTAAAAAATAAAAGTTAAGTTTTAAAAACAATTTAAAGGTATTTTAATGTATAGAAATTATTTTAATTCCATTTTCATTCAAAAATGTAATATTGTAATAGAAGTTACATTAAATTTTTTTATGTTTTACTAATCTATTTTTAACAAAGCAATTGTAGTAACAATTCTAAATAATTTCTTTTAATTTTAATGTTTTCTAATTTTCAAATTAAGTACCAGTTTTTAAACAATGTTTTTAACTTGAAATAAAT
>JARFJB010002177.1:752500-815119 GCA_036346205.1 Vesta saturnalis
TGTCTGTCTGTCTTTCTGGTCTTGTCTGTCTGGTCTGTCTGGTCTGTGTCTTTGGGTCTGCTCTGTCTGGTTCTGGTCTATTCTGGTTCTGTTGTCACTCTGTCTGTCTGTCTGCTCTGTCTGTCTTGCTTTCTGTCTGGCTTTCTTCTGTCTCTCTCGTCTGCTCTTCTCATCTACTCTCTCTGCTCTGCTCTCATCTCTCTGCCTCTCTCTCTCTCTCTCTCTGCTCTTCTCTGCTCTCTCTGCTCTCTCTCTTCTTCCCTTCTCTCTCCTGCTCTGCACTGCATCTCTCTGCTCTCTCTCTCTGCTCTCTCTCATCTGCTCTGCTCTGCATCTGCTCTCATCTGTCTCATCTATCTGCTCTGCTCTGCTCTGCCTCTGCATCTGCTCTGCTCTGCTCCTCTCTCTGCTCTGCTCTGCATCTGCATCTCTCTGCATCTGCTCTTCTTCTACATCTGCATCTCATCTCATCTGCTCTCATCTGCATCTGCATCTCTCTGCTCTGCATCTGCTCTCATCTGCATCTGCATCTCATTCATCTACATCTGCATCTGCATCTGCATCTCATCTCATCTACATCTGCATCTACATCTACATCTACATCTGCATCTCATCTTCTACATCTACATCTACATCCATCTACATTCATCTGCATCTAACCCATCTGCATCTCATCACATCTACATCTACATCTCATCTACATCTCATCTACATCTACATCTCATCTCATCTCATCTACATCTCATTACATCTCATCTGCATCTCATCACATCTGCATCTACATCTCATCTCATCTACATCTCATTCATCTACATCTACATCTACATCTACCTTCATCTACATCTGCATCTACATCTCTCTGCATCTGCTCTGCTCTGCTCTGCATCTGCATCTGCATCTCTCCATCTGCATCTGCATCTTTGTCTCATCTGTCTGCATCTGCCCACATCTCATCTGCATCTACATCTCATCTACATCTCATCTGCATCTGCATCTTCCTGCATCTCATCTCATCTCTCTCATCTCATCTCATCTACTCCATCTGCATCTCATCTACATCTTCTACATCTACATCTCATCCATCTACATCTCATCTACATCTCATCTGCATCTCATCTGCATCTGCATCTCATCTGTCTCATCTCATCTTCTCTCTACATCTCATCTGCATCTCATCTAATCTCATCTACATCTCATCTACATCTACATCTCATCTACATCTCATCTCATCTGCATTCTCTCATCTCTCTCATCTCTCTATCTAATCTACATCTGTGCATCTACATTCATTCTACATCTGCATCTGCATCTGCATCTACATTCATTCATCTACATCTTACATCTACATCTGCATCTCATTCATCTACATGCATGGTACGTATGCGTTGCTATGCTGCGTATGCATGTTGCGTACGTATGCGTTGCGTGTGCGTATGCGTGCGTATGCGTATGCGTATGCGGTACGTATGCGTTGCGTTGCGTGTGCTGTGCGTTGCGTTGCGTACGTTGCGTATGCGTGTGCCGTGTACGTTGCGTTTAGGGTGCGTATGCATGCGTATGCGTGTGCGTATTGCGTATGCGTGTGCGTGTGCGTTGCTGTCGTGTCGTATGCGTGTACGGTGGTGCGTGTGCGTGTACGTATGCGTGTGCGTGTGCTGTGGTACGTGTACGTATGCGTGTGCGTATGCGTATGCGTATCGTGTCGTACGTATGCGTTATGCGTATGCATGCGTGTGTGGCGTGTACGTTGCGTTGCGTGTGCGTTGCGTTGCGTATGCGTATGCTGTCGTTGCTGTCGTATGCGTGTGCGTTGTGCGTTGCGTGTTGCGTTGCTGTGTGCTGTTGCGTATGCGTTGCGTATGCTGTCGTATACGTTGCTGTGCTGTCGTGTCGTATGCCGTATGCATGCGTATGCGTATGCTTGCGTATGCGTATGTGCGTATGCGTATAACGTATGCATGCGTATGCATGTCGTATGCGTATGCATGTGCGTATGTTACGTTACGTTGCGTATGCGTATGCGTATGCGTTATCGTATGCGTACGTATGCGTTGCGTATGCGTATGCATGTTCGTATGCGTATGCGTATCGTTGCGTATGCGTATGTTCGTATGGCTTGCGTATGCGTGTAACGTATGCAGTGTGCGTATGCGTGTTGCGTATGCGTATGCGTATGCGTATCGTATGCGTATCGTTGTCGTATGCGTATGCGTATGCGGGTGCGTGTCGTATGCTTGCGTATGGCGTATGCGTTGCGTGTGCGTATCGTATGCGTTGTGCGTGTCGTATGCGTATGCGTATGCGTTGCGTGTTACGTTGCGTATGCTGTCGTGTGCGTATGGCGTATGCGTGTACGTTTATGCTGTTTGCGTGTCGTTGCTGTCGTATGCGTTGCGTATGCGTATTCTGTGCGTATGCGTTTCGTATGCGTTCGTATGCGTATGCGTGGTTGCGTATGCGTGTGCATGTCGTATTGGTGTATGCGTGTACGTATGCGTTGGCGTATGCATGGTTGCGTATGCGTTGCGTTGTCGTATGCGTGTGCGTTGCGTGGTGGCGTATGCATGTGCGTTGCGTATGCGTGTCGGGTATGCGTATGCGTATGCGTATGCGTTGCGTATGCGTTGCGTATGCGTATGCATGGTGCGGGTATGGTGTCGTATCGTTGCGTATGCGTATGCGTGTACGTATTACGTTGCGTTTTTTTTTTTTTTTTTTGTATTGTTTTTGTGTTGTTGTTGTTGTTGTGTGTTTGTTTGTTGTGTGGGTTTGCTGCGTCCGTGCGTGCGTGCGTGCGGGTGTGCGGGTGTGCGGGGGTGTGGTTGTGTGGGTGTGTGTGTGTGTGTGTGGGTGCGCGTGCGCGCGTGCGTGCGTGCGTGCGTGCGTGTGTGCACCTAATTCTTAAGTTCTAAAATACATTTTGATGGAAGTCTCACTACATATTATCACTGAATGGGTAATAAAAAATAGAAAGGAAGTTAGTATTGACAAATGCCTTCTTAATTAGTGGACAACTTTGAAGAAAAATATTCCGGAAACCACATTTAAAAAAAAATCATGAGTAATGAAAAGAAACTATCAGTTCTATATCAAGATAAGAAGCTTTTGCCAACCCATATGTATACACTGATGTACCAGAAATAGTTTACTTCCTTGGAAATTGAATATTTTCAGTGAGTGTCTGTGAATCTGTTGGCTCTGTTATTGGAAATCGTATACCGGGTGTCTAGAATCTACCCACGTTCTATGGCTATCTTTGTTATCATTAGAGATACAGAGTCGATTAAATTAGCAAAGTTAGACAGAATTACATGATCCTTCAAATACAGATAAGAAAATTCAACATTGTTGCCAACTTTCTAAGATAAGGTCTAGTTGGGTAACTGGGCGTATGGGGTAACTGGGATGTATGTTTATTTCCATTGCATTTATAAAGTTGAATCTCGCGCCATTTAATTGTCAGTTGCCCTCACCTAGTAGTACAAAAACCAAACGGTGTCGAGTAGCACGTGTCTGTTGTTATCGCAGAAAATATTATTTTATGAAAGTTCTTCAGATGGTCATAGTACAACATATTACACACGCTAAGTATTTTACTCTTGGTAAGTATTACATTTGAAAATTTTTGAATTTAAATGAATATGTGCTGTATTTGGAGATTATTCAACATAATGTCTGTGTTATTTTAAGTGTTGGAATATAAACAGTGTCACCAAAAGTGTACCTTCCAGTTGCCCTAATAAATTGCTCCCAGGGGTAACTGGGCGTAATATGCATGGGCAACTGGAAGTTAACCCCCAGTTACCCTATATTTGTTTGACATCCATTTTTTGTATTTTAGCAATCCAGTATGGTAAGAAACTACCAAGAAAGACAACAAAGGGTGCAGATGGAGGGGTTTATACAAAAGATGCACTACATCAAGCTGTAGTTGATGTTAAAAATAGCAACCTAACAATTTACGCAGCTGCACGAAGATATGCTGTTCCAGAATCAACAATTCGTCATTATGTAAAAGGAACAAGGGGAGCAAAGGGTGTTGTAGCTAAGGAAGGAAAAGGTGGCGGAGGAGTATTCTGCATGAGTTCTGAAATTAAAACTGAACTTGCGAGGACCTTGAATCAAATGCAGAACTGGGGATACGGACTATCTCGAGAGGAAGTATTAGACATTGTGGAAATTTACGTTAAAAGGAATAAATTAAACACAAAGTTTAAGAATGGTAGACCAGGTGAGCAATGGTTTTGAATTTTTGTACCAGGAATAAATTATCTTTGAAAAAACCGCAAGGAGTTGAGGCGGCTAGAAAAAAACAAGAAAATCCCTGGACAATATACGGGTTCATAGATTTAGTCGAAAAAACAGTATAGAGAACTTAAATTTAACGGGCAAACCCCACCTAATGTATAATTGCGACGAAACTTCTTTTTGCAATGATCCGTCAAAGACAAAAGTTTTGGGTACTATAGGTTCTAAGTGTTCCAGAACTATTTCGTCTTGTGGTCGGGAAAACACAACTGTTTTAGTTTGTTGTTCGGCTTCAAGGCAAAAACTGCCTTTACTTTCAATATTTAAAGGAAAGAATGTCATAGAGTCAATGATGCCTGAGAAATCCGATCCCTTAGATAAAACTGCTTTTGCAGCATCAGATAGAGGCTGGATGACTGCAGCCATTTTTGCAAAATGGTTTAATAAATGTTTTATTCCTAACATTCCTTCTGAGCGCCCCGTGCTCCTTATTGTCGACGGTCACGTTTCCCATATCACATGTGATGTCGTCAAAGACGCAATGGATAACAATATTACAATTTTGAAATTGCCACCGCACTCAACACATATACTTCAACCGCTAGATGTAGGGGTATTTAAAGGAATGAAAAGCAGTTGGGACAAAGCGCTCTGTAAATGGCAGAGGATGAATCCCAGACGGAGAATTTCGAAGAGTGAGTTTGTTCAGATTCTTAACAAAAAATATAAAAACATGCCAAATAGTAATATAATCAACGCTTTTCGAGCTACCGGAATCTACAACGCTGAAACTGGTGGCCCTGATCGCAATCAACTACCGATAAATATTTTTTTGGAGTCTGACCTTAACAAGTATAGGAATCAAAAGAACAATTCTGTAGAAATTCCTACTACCACAGACAATGAGGCACAAGACGAGCCTACTGCTGATCCTATCGCTGGTCCATTTGAAGCATCCTCTACGTTAACTCTTGAACCTATCCCTGGTCCATCTAATGAATCGCAAACGTTAACTGTGGAACCCTTATGTCAAGACTCCGAAATTTCTGATAAAGAAAAAACTTCTTCACAAGCTAATGACCAAAATATATCATTTGAGAATATTCTAACCCAAATACTATTATCAGGAAATAATACAAAACGTGACACTCAACCAAAAAGAAAAAGAGTTTGCCTAGGTGCAGAAATTATAACTTCTGTCGAATATTTTAAAAAGAAGCAAGAAGATGAAGACAGGAAAACATCAGAAACAAATAAGAAAATTAAACAACAAGCTTCGAAAAGATATATGGTCAAGTTTAAACTGGCAAGGAAAACGCCAAATACAGATGTTAGAAAAAGGAATTTGTCAGATTCCTCAGAAGATAGTGACTCGTCTTTAGAAAAAGAAATTGAAAAAAACTACATCGACGAAGAGGACGATTTAATAGATGAGAGCATGCATGACCTAGATGATATTAACATTAACGGTAATTACAAGCCAGATGATTGCTAGCAAGAGATTAAGGACACAAATAAAGACACAGAGAAGGAGTCAAGTGATCAATTACAAGAACAAGATTTTGTTGAGTGTTGTTTCATTTACAATGAAGATACCAAAAAGGAAACCAGAAAAACGTTTGTCTCTCAAATTACTAAGGTATTCCAAAACGACTATGAGGTGTCATATATGAGACAAAAAAATAAGTGTTATGTTTTCCCAAATGTAATCGACACCGCAATAGTTCCACGACATCGGATTTTACAAAAACTGCCGAAACCGATAGTGAAAAGGGGCAACTATATATTTAAGATACTTACTTAGTAAGTAAATTCGACACAGGACAGTTCTTAAACGCGAGAGTATATTTATGTTTTGTTATTTAAGTAACACCTTAGGGTGATTTAATTTTAAGGATTTCTCTTTTGTATACAAATAGTTCTAGAAAAATACTTTTTTTAATAGAATATGAAAGCATTTTATAACAGTGTTTTATTGCAACTGTGAATATTCCTATTGTCTTTTAGTTAAATAAAATAAAAATGTTCATGATTATTTATTACTTACTATAACACCTTCCTGTTACCCTACATATTTTACTATGCAAATTCCTATGAAATACCCCAGTACATTCCAGTTGCCCCTTTTTTTGGGGTATCTGGGCGCAACGATTAGTAAAAATAAAAAACACCGCCATTTTGAAAAAGAATTAGCAATAAGCCTCTGCTTTGCAGAGGTGGTCACTAAGATATATATGTTGCCCTATGTTCACCCAAGTTGACCAAAATTAATAAATTAGTTCCAATTTCTACAATGTTTTTGAAGATAGTTGTAAATTTACCTCCCAGTTAACCAATCTGACCTTATCTGAAAATAACTAAAAATCGTAAAAATTTTCAATCGGCTTTATCTTTTTTAATATTCAAAATACAGTAAAGTTATAAGAGAGACTTTGGATAGCTATTTTTACGCAAAATGGGAAATGCGCATAAAAAATTTTTGTAGTAATTATTTTTCCAGCTAACAACCCAAACATACATTTTTTTAAATGGCAACTATAGATGGCTATGGACTCATTCCATGGATTATTTTTTTCTGATTTCAAAGATGTATAGCTTTGTGTGTTTAATATTATTAGTTAACTCACAATTTTCAAAAAAAGGTAATTATAATATTTATTAAACAAATTAAAGTGTGCCGTGAATATTTAAATAACCAAATAAGCTCATATTCTACTACTAAATTTGTGGAAATAACAAGAGATAATGTACATTATCAAAATAAAAACGCTCTAAATAAATTTAACTTACAACGAACAGTAACAGCAAAAGATATAAACAGATAACACAATCATAGAAGTGCTTCAAAATGCCCTCCATTATTTTGAACACACATTTGACATTGTTTTAAACTTCTTTTGAACTTTTAATAAACTTTGGGTTCTAATTTGTTGTATAGCAACACGAATTTTATGTTTTAAATCGTCTAGATTACAAGGTTTTATTCGGTACGCTTTGTCTTTAATTGCACCCCACAAGAAAAAGTCCAGGGGGGTTAAGCTTGGAAATCGCGGCGGCCAAGCTATTGGACCTCGATTTCCTATCCAATTATTAAAACGTTCCTGTAAATAGTTACACACAAGTAATCCATTGTGTGCTGGTGCCCCGTCGTGTTAAAAATAATTCAAATTTTGAATTATGTTCAACGGAAGGTCGTCCAAAATTTCCTCAAATTCGTTTCGTAAAAAATTTCTCGTCTCAACAGTAGTATGAGGATTTTCTTGGGACCATTGGATATGATTTTTTCTATTGAAGATGCCGTTGTTTGTAAATTTTGCTTCATCGGTAAAAGTAATCGTTTTCGAGAATTGATTGTTTGCTCGACTTGCATTAATCAACCATGTAGCAAAACGTAATCTTTTCTAATAATCTTCAACATACAATGTATTTACTATATGAAAATGATATGGCTTAAAATTATTTTGTTTCAAAATAACGTGGGCTTCATCTTTGGAAGTGCTGCACTCGTTCGCAATTTCACGAAGAGATGTAGTAGGTTTAAATTCGACGTAAGCTAAAACACGTTCTTGTTTCTGTGTTAACACTAATTTTAAAATTTTGAGGTTTAGTAAAAGCCTCATATTTTTTTAAATTCGATTCGAGTTTGGCAAATAATCTCACATCGGGTTGTCTTCTTTCCATATAAGTTTGAAGATATAATTCCGAGGCAGCATTAGCATCTCTGTTAGACACGTAATAGCAAAAAAGCATATAATTTCTTTCTTCAGAAGAATAAGCCATTAAGAAATTAATGAATTCATTATTTAAGTACGAACTACAACTGGTTACAACAAATAATTCAATATCTACTATTTCACAGTCAATCAATGCAGAGTTTTGTTTTTAATTGTCATAGCTCACCACGGCAAACATTGCATTTGTTTAGTAAATACTATAGTTACAATTTATTGAAAATTGTGAGGTAACTAATAATACTAAACATTCAAAGATATGCATATTTGAAGTCAGAAAAAAATAATCCATCGAATGAGTCCATAGCCACCTATAGTTGGCATTCAAAAAAATGTATGTTTGGGTTGTAGCTCGAACAATAATTACTAACAAAAATTTTTATTCGCATTTTCCAATTTGCGTAAAAATAGCTATCAAAAGTCTTTCTTATATCTTTTTCGTATTTTGAATATTAAAAAAGATATAGCCGATTGAAAATTTGGACGATTTTTAGTTATTTTCAGATATCTTAGAAAGTTGGCAACAATTTTAAATTTTCTTATCAGTATTTGAATTATCATGTAATTCTGCCCAACTTTTCTAATTTAACCGACTCTGTATCTCTTATAATAACAAAGATAGCCACAGGAAGTGGGTAGATTCTAGACACCCTGTATATATATATATATATATATATATATATATATATATATATATATATATAAAATACAAATAAAAATCTGAAAATCTCTTTTACGAATTGTTTATATCATGAAATGAACCTCCAGTACACAAAGATACAAAATTATTAAAAACCTCCTTAAGTAGACATTTTCATGGAGGAAATTACCATTTCACTAGGTTTTGTTAAAAAAATTTAGAAGATCTACAAAACATCGTATTTGTTGGTTAAGGATGTGTATTTATTAATAAATATTTGGCCCAAAAATTAGATTAAAGCTTAGATGCGTTAACTTATTGTACATTTCAAATACATAGCCCTACTATAAATCAGGTCTATAGATTTTTAGAGATAACATTTGTATATTGCAAAAGTTTTATTACTTATAGTAATAAGAGTTTAAGCAACCTCATACTGTAAAATTTTGGAAAAATAATATAGATAGGGACAAATACTGGAAGAAAATTTTCTGCACACCTATGCTACTTGGCGGTGGTGTAATTTACAGTTTAGTATTAGCGTAAGGTGACCATATTGGTGCAAGGCAAATTCCGGATATTTTCGAGCGCAGCGAGTGTAAAGCCAGAAAAACGGACGTGGTGAACAATTTTTGGAGGATTTGATTACAAACAAAAAAAAATGGTTGCAAAATAAAAATTTTATTCATTATGTATACGTACTGCATCAATATCACATAATAACAGTTTCAACTGAAACATAAAATTCAATAAGTTGGCTGTGCAGCTCCCGACCTTGTCAGTTCACAAAATAACAAAACTGGAATAATAGAAGGCTTTGTAAACAGCATTTATATTAAATTTTATCGATTTAGCTTGAATAGTTTTGAAATAACAAAGCCGGTTCCATGCATTTGGTTCGCATTGTATATAAAATAATTGGCTATACAGCAAATGATACGAAACAATTGATCGTAAAAAATACGTAGTAATTTCATTTAAGTAAAGTAGGTGTGTAAAATAAAGTAAATAAAACAAAACGGGACAGGATTTTCATCGGCAGAGGTCTGAAGCTAACGAACGATTAACGAAACAACACGAACTACAACATTCTAATCAAGCAAAATGAAAATAATAATCCAAAAATTAACGTTTTAGTTTTTCAGTATTTTAAGTAATTTGAGAAAACGGTCGATATTTATGAAAAAGCATAGATTGTTGATGATGCTTAAAACTATCAATTATTGATAGTGCTACTTTACTAGATAAAATAATATGCCTAGGTACCCATTGTTTTGTAGATATGGATTAAACAAATTACATTAATTTGTAGTGTTTAATTATTCCTTTAATAATCATGATAAAAGCTTATACTTAGATATTTTACGTTTCCAAATGTAAATTAAATGTTGAAATATGATTTAAATAATACCGCCAAAATATGTCAAAGCCATTATAGTTTTAAGTTTAGTTTCTTTTTTTTGCCAAGGTTGGCTATTCTAGTTTTAAGTTAAGTTTTGTATTATTAAGAAGAAAGCATATATGTGTGGGATGATGAAATCATGAATTATTATTTCTTTATGTTAAAATATTAAATAAAACTTTCTGAAGCACACGAAATTATTATAAGAAAAACCTACATGGTAGCAGACCGTGGTTCGGTAGTTGAATCGTTTTTTTAAAAAAGAAAAAAAAATGGGTGAATCTAACAGAAAGTACAACATCGACCAGTTAAATGGTGATAATTATCATAATTGGAAATTTAGAGTAAAAACTATTTTGGAAGAAAATGATGTATACAATATCACAGTAAATGATCAAGGTGAGAGTTTTGATAGTGATGATGAAACTGAAGAGTATAGAAAGTTTGTTAAAAAAGATAAATTAGCAAAATCTTTGATTGTTCAGACTATAAATGATAACCAAATAAATGTAGTTAGAGTTTCAAAAAGTGCATTCGAAATGTGGACAGCATTAAAAAATATGTATGAAAGAAAAGGATTGGCAACACGTCACCATTTGAAGAAGAAGTTGATGCAGATTAAAATGTGTGAAAATGTATCGGTGAATAAGTTTTTAAATAGATTTGAGGATATTGTACAGCAACTTGAAGCAACTGGTGCAGAGGTAAATGAGGAAGATTTAATATGTAATTTACTACTTGCTTTACCACACAATTATGAGACTTATTGAGAATACAGAAAAGCTTACTCTAGCTGAATTAAAATCAAAATTGAAAGAACGTGAAGAGAAAAATAATGAAGAATTAAAAGGTAAAAATCATCAGTCAAGTACAACTACTGCATTTTTGGCACCACGACAATCCTATCAAAATAAGTCAAATAATGTGTTTCGAGGAGGAAATAAATTTAACAGTACAACTTCAAATAACTTTAATAGAGGAAATTATAATCAAAATCATAACAGAGGTAGTTACAATAATAGTACAGGTTTTAACTACACGAACTACAGAAGGAACTATAATAACTCAAGCAACTTTAGAGACGGTTATAACAGAAATAGTAATTCTTATTACAATGGAAACAGAGGATCTTATAACTTCGGCAGCAACCCACAAGAAAGAAGCTATCCTTCTCAGGGGTCCCGATCATCACAAATGTCAGTCAAGCACAGGAATATGGAAGGTGAGAACAAGGACAAAGATGACGTATGTTTCATGACAGGAGCAGAAGGTATAGATTGTAATTTTAGTATTAATAACGTAGATGATAAGTTTATAAAATTTTATGTTGATTCTGCATGTACTGATCACATTGTGAATGATAAAAATTATTTTTCTGACCTAATTATGTAGGAAAAGACTATAAAAATTGCAATTGCTAAAAATAATAATTATTTGGAACCTATAGGAATAGGAACCATAAAAAGCTTCAGTTTAGTAGGTAATAAAGAAATACCTGTGTCTGTCAAAAATGTTTTTTATATTCCAGAATCACGTAAGAATTTAATGTCTGTTAAGAAACTGGAAGAATCTGGAATCACAGTAATTTTTAGAGATGGGGTTGAATTATTTTGTAAGAATAGTGGTTTAGTAGCAATAGGAAAGAATAATGGTTTATACGAAATAAATCTTAAGATTAATTATAATGAATGTTTGAGAATATTAGTCAAGATAGATTTAAGGATTTGATAAAACATGACATGGTTGAGGGGTTAAATGTAAATATAAGCAAGATAGATTTTTGTGAGTCATGTGTGAATGGTAAAATGGCAAGGCTATCTTTTAATACTAGAACAAAGAGTACTCGTTTACTTGAAATTATTCATTCTGATATTTGCGGTGCAATCACCCCCGAATCTCACGATGGTGGGAAATATTTCTTGACATTTATTGACGATTTTTCAAATTTTACTGTTGTGTATATTTTGAAAAACAAATCTGAAATTTTAAGTTGTCTTAAAGAATTTGTAGCAATGTGTAAATCTAAATTTAATAATGAATATGAAATTTATAAGTTGAGAGTTGATAATGGAGGCGAATATTCCTCCAATGAGTTTAAAAGTTATTGTAAAAATGAGGGTATAGTGATAGATTATACAGTGCCTTACAATCCTTCTCAGAATGGTAAATCAGAAAGGTTCAATAGGTCAATACTTGAGAAAACTAGATCAATGATTAATGACTCAAATACCCCGAAAACTTTATGGAATGAAACCGTAAGAACTGCAGTATTTTTAATGAACCGAAGCCCAACTAGAAACTTAAATATAACACCCGCAGAACTTTGGTATGATAAAAAAAACCTTATGTTGGTAATTTGCGCATATTTGGATGTATAGCATATAATTTAATATTAGGAAAACCTAGAGAAAATTTTGATGATAAATGTAGTAAAATGGTTATGGTAGGTTATGGACAGACAAGATATCGTTTATGGGATGTAGATAAGCAGGAGATTGTCATGGGTGAAGATAATGTAGAAAGAAATGCAAAAGTGTTAGATACAAAATGGGTTTATACATACAAACATTATGAGATTATTGATAAAGATAAGTTCAAAGCATGTAGAGGATATAAACAGAATGATGTGCATGAAACATACACCTGCAAGCATGAAAACATTAAGAATTTTGTTATCAGTAGGAATAAATTTCTCCTTTTATTTTGAACAATTGGATGTGAAAAGTGCATTTTTAAATGGGGAAGATGTTGGAATAATAAGATTAATGGTTTTTTGTTAAGTTTAGGGTTTGAACGTCCTGAAAATGATTTCTGTTTGTATTATATGATTAAGAATAGTAAAAGGATTTATTTACTTTTATATGTTGATGATATTGTTTTGGCAGGAAATGATAAACATCTTATTGCACAAATAAAGAATAAATTGATAACTAGTTTTGAAATGAAAGATAAGGGGGAGCTAAAATATTTTCTAGGAGTAGAAATTGATTATAACATGCCAAACAAAATTGTAAAAACTTCACAAGCTAGGTACATAGATAAGTTACTAGAAAAATACAATTTAAAAGACTGTAAAGCAAGTAGAACTCTCATTGATCCGAAGCTAAAATTAATCCCTAGTAAACAGAATACTGACAAACCGTTTAGACAACTAGTCGGTTGTCTAATGTACCTAATGACATAAACCAGACCCGATATATGTTACTCGTTGAATTCGTTTTGTCAAATACAGGATAAGGCCGATGATGAAGCCTGGACTCATTTAAAGAGGGTTTTAAGATATTTGAAAGGGACTAAGGATGTAGGATTATTATATACCGGAGATAGCGAATCAGACGATAATCTGGTGGGTTTTTCTGACGCCGATTGGGGGGGTAATATAGAAGATAGAAGATCCATGTCCGCATACATCTTTAAAGTTTTAGGCAATACTGTTGATTGGGCCACAAAAAAACAAAATTGTGTAGCTTTGTCAACCACTGAGGCGGAGCTAATAGCATTAACCCTATGTGTAACGGAGGGTATGTGGTTACAAAAATTGTTAAAAGATTGTGATGTATATGTTAAGTGTTTAGTGATTTATGAGGATAACCAGGGATGCATAGGCATTATAAAAAATGTAGAGTGTAATCGAAAAGTAAAACATATGTCTTAGATATAATTTCATAAATGAACTAGCTGTTAAAAATGAACTGAAAATATTGTATATTGCCACGCATGAACAAGAAGGAGACATGTTTACGAAAGGTCTATATGAATCTATGTTTATTAATAATTGTTATAAGTTAGGATTGAAACATTTTGGCGGGGGTGTTGAAATATGATTTAAATAATACCGCCAAAATATGTCAAAGCCATTATAGTTTTAAGTTTAGTTTCTTTTTTTTTGCCAAGGTTGGCTATTCTAGTTTTAAGTTAAGTTTTGTATTATTAAGAAGTAAGCATATATGTGTGGGATGATGAAATCATGAATTATTATTTCTTTATGTTAGAATATTAAATAAAACGTTCTGAAGCACACGAAATTATTATAAGAAAAACCTACATTAAAGTCCAAAGATATTTTTAAATTATATTTATGCTGAGTAATAAGTTTCTTTTTTTTTAACTCTTAATAGGTATGTATGTTATCAGGAACCTAGAATGCTCGCAAGATGTGAATTGCCAGTAATGCGTCTGTGTAAATTTTGCTGTGATAATGCAGTGTATACATTTTCTGTATTGTATCCGGTTTCATTTTCATTTAATTTATGGGTTGTAACAACCTTTTTTTTGTGGTTGTATTAAAAAGTACATTAATTTAAGAATCGTTCATCTATTTGGCATAATATTTAGAAAAGTTTTTAATTATTAATGTGTAGAATTGAAAACTGGCAATTTAATTGGCATTTCCTAGAACAAATCTTTTGGGTGTAATATTACATAAATAGTTTTAGTTCCCTTTCTTAAAAAATTGGATTTATATTAATGTATCCGCGCAAGCGTTAAGATTTTAGGAAATACACTTGAGTTATTCTGAAAGCTTTTCTTAATTCACTTAATACTGAATGTTAACCGCAATAAGTATGATTTTTACTTAATTTTTTTATATTTTGGTGCCATCAGAATTTTGGTGGTAAGTTATTTTTTCCCATTATATTTAAAACTAAAGCCTTTGCTTTTTAGGCAACTTTCACCTCCTTTTTCACCTTTTACTTACTTTTTAAGTACTTATTTTCCAAGTATGCACCTTTTTTAATCATTTAATTTGTATATTTTAAATGGCAAGTTTTACATGAGATACCTTTACAACGCAAGTTCTACATTCTTTTACAAATAAATTTGGCGAATAAACTTCAAGGAAATTCCATATTTTAATGATAACTAAGCAAGACATTGACCGCACCATATGAACCATTCTGCTTCATAGTAACTGTAAAAGTGTATATAACAGTTAAAAGGTAAAGTTTTTTTATAATTTAGTATAGTTCATGACTTTTCAATTTTTTCTCATTTTCAAACATTTATTAAATAAACTTATGTAACTTGTTATTTTATTTTCATTTGTGTTAATTGTTTTTAGTATTCATTATTTAGGGTTTTGTTATTTTCCTGGACAAAGATAACATGGCGCTCGAGAATTTATTATTTTATTCATAATTTTTTGATAACATTTTTGCCATTAAGTGAAAATAATCAAGCAGAAAAGAAGCAACTAGCATTTCAGGTAGGTTAATTAAACTATTTATT
This sequence comes from Vesta saturnalis, assembly GCA_036346205.1. Taxonomy (NCBI): domain Eukaryota; kingdom Metazoa; phylum Arthropoda; class Insecta; order Coleoptera; family Lampyridae; genus Vesta; species Vesta saturnalis. The sequence goes on from JARFJB010002177.1 coordinate 767,751, forward strand.
AGAATCCACCCTTATATTCATCTACCAATGATCCGACGGCACTTAGCGATTATTAAAAGGTAATTTTTTATATTAATTAAATTATTTGATCAATTACGAATGGTATATTACATCATCGTTTTTTTTTTATTTGTGTTCAACAACTAGCATTACAGCTATATTATTATACTCCGTTTGTAATTGATATACTTTGACGCCTTTTAATAATTGTTTATATACTTTGGCTTAAGTCAAAGCATTATAGGGTGAACCGGTGAATGTTGAACTGGAATTGCGTGTACTACACAGATGAATACAATCTTTAAGGGTAAGTTTCCTTAATAGTTAATATCTATGTATTTTATTATACTTATAAACCACGACCACTTCATGAGTTTATTTTCAATTATATCATAGTTAACATTAAGTAATGGTTTTTGAAATCCGTCATAGTGCAATAACATGAATGTTTTTTTAGTCCCCCTTAACTTTAAAAATTAGATGTACTTTGTTAACTTTTTAGCCATTTACATAATATTAAATATTGATAACTAATGTAGGTACTTGACATGATATAGGTCTTGGAACAAATAAAATTAAAATGATTACAAGAGGGCGTTTTTTAAGGCAATTGGCATTATCATCTATGTCCCCATCAACCACTGTGAACAACTCAAATAGTGAAAACCAAAGTTTGGAGGTGAACGAGGCATCTGTATGTCTTAAGCCGGGTGTCCACCAAAGAAAAATTGTCAACTTTTGTGTTGTCAACATGTGTTGGTGATAAAAGTTTCTGAAATTACCTTGAGTTGCCAACAAAAGTTGTAAACAAATGTCGAGATTCGTGTTTCCGTATTAGTCGGTAAACATCAAGGGAATACGCGTGTTGCAGATATTTAACTGCTCTGTGTGTACGCTTGCTCAGTTGGTAACATTAGCAAACAGAAACATGTCTTTCATCACGTGGACAAACGAATTAACCGACACGTTAATTGACTTATATCGCGCCCAAAGTGTACTATGGGACTAACCGATGAAGGTTATAAAAATAAAAATAAGAAAAAGGATGCATGGAAAACTATCACTAATGTTATGGGGCTACACGAACTCGAAATACAAAGGAACATTAAAAATTTGACTGCACAATTTTTAGAGAGAAAAGAAAATTAAAGAGGACAATAAATCTGGAGCTGCGGCATCCGAGACTCCAAAGTGGTTTGCCTACAATCGGCTTCTTTTTAACAGACAGAAATGAACCTCGGTTATGTGTGGAAAAGGGATTAAATGAAACACATGTAAGTATGCAACATTATTATTATTATTATTATTATTCAGTACACTTATTTTTAATTTACTTTTATTGTATACAATTTGCTAATATAGTTATTTTGCCAAGGAACTTTCCTTCTGGCGACATAAAGTATTCTGTAAATTCTTGTCTTACGTCTTTTGCTGTATTACTTGATTTCCGAGCTCTCTTATCTAAATTGTGGAATGGTCTATCGTTTTGCATGTCGTTTCTCCAAGTTCCAGAAATAATATTACCAGTGTCTTTTGTCTTCAGAATCAAATGTTCCAGGTGGAGTATATGTCGCCTTTGAGTTTTTATTTTATCTCAAATAATTGTGTAAACAAATACAAGCAGTTACAATTGCCTGCGCTTTCGATGGGTCAAGTAACATTATTTTCGTGAAGACTCTATATCGTGCTGATAATATTCCAAACACGTTTTCTGATACTCGTCGTGCTCTTGACAATCTATAACTAAATATTCTCTCTAGTGATCTTTTTCTTGAGGACCCGGATAAGGTTTCATCAAATTTGGTGACAATGGAAAAGCATCGTCACCTAGGAAAACATAAGGTACAGCTATGGCTCTCCCAGGAAGCTTTTCATTGTTAGGTAAATTAAGTTTACATTCAGACAACATCTTTTTGAAGCGAGTATTTTTGAAAACACCGCCGTCCGATATGCGTCCTTGGCAGCCAACATTCATGTATAACACTTCGTAATTTGCATTAGCAACAATAAAAAGAACAATGCTAAAAAACGATTTATAATTGAAAAATCGCTTTCACTGTGTTCTGGTGATTGAATCTTAATATGTTTTCCATCCATTACTCCTACACATTGTGGAAAGTTCCATAGATTGTTGAACTGTGTTGCCACTACGTTCCACTGTTCTACACTTTCAGGCATCTGTAAAAATAAATATTTAATAATATTAATTAATAATTAATTTTAGGATTCTGAGGCGGAAATCTCTCAAAATCAATTAACAAATGAAGATGATACAACAGTCCAATCACCACCAGATCCACCACCACCTGATCAACAACCAGGCTGTTCAAGAATGTCAGATATTCGAAAAAATACAAAAGGTTCAAAAGAAAAATTTCAAGTTATGACAAAAGGCAGGAATAGGCGTATAACGTGTTAAAAGAGCTTCAAGCTAAGAAGTCTCGCAATAGGTTCACTATCTTTGGAGAACATGTTGCAACAAAATAGAAGCTTTGAAAACAAGCTATGCTCAAAATATGGTAGAGCATTTAATATCGAATATTTTATTTGACGCCAGAAAATGTGATTATCCTGCTGCTAGACAAATGACTCCATTTTCAACACATTCATCAAATTCAAGTTACGCAATAACTACCATCTCCACAGTACTCATCATCACCTTCACCACAATTAGAATACACATCACTCGAATCACAAGAAATATATAAAGCACCACTCACAGAACTACAAACAATACATGAACCGTATTCTCTGAACAGTATTCTGTCTAAGGCTCTAAATAATGCAAATATTATGTTGAAATAATTTTTATCACTTTGTATTTCATTAAACTATGTGACGATTTGTTTGAAAATAATTTTTTAAATGAATAAAACGTTTTTAAATGCGTTTCTGGTTATTTTTATAATCGATTCGAACCGAGGACCTCCGAAACGAAAATCTTTATTTACCAGGGTGGCTAGTCCAAAGAGACCGTCAAAAATATTTCTAATAATAATAAATTATACTTACCTTAATTTGATCTTCTAGAACTTCACATATTGCTGCACAAACTTCAGGTACGAATTTTGAAATCGCTTGCTTTGAAATTCTAAACAAATACATTAATGAAGTGTACGAATCCCCGGTGGCCAAAAATCTTAAAGTAATTAGTAAACGTTCCGTAGGTGTGATTGCTTTTCTGTAATTAGTGTCTATTTTCTTAATTTTGGTCCAACAAGATTGAGCAGTCGTTCAAAATCAGAGTCAGTCATATGAAGAAAGTTTCTAATTTGTCCATCTTCAATACGTCCTCCTAACAAGTCATCTCTTCTCAAAGTATTTATTAGCTCAATCCCTCGATGTGTATTTCTTTCTTTGAGGCTTGGTCGTACCCAATATTTATGCTTCCCTTTCTTTTGCTTAAAATAATAAACGCTGCGGTTGCTAGCATAATATCATCGTCGTTCGACAACATTTTGTCAACTAGTGGAGACAGCTAGTTGTCAACTGAAATGTTCCTCAAATTGTTGACAACTTATTTTAATTTGGTGTGTACAAAAGGGAAACAAAAGTTGGTGACTTTCTGAAGAATTGTAAACAGTTGCCAACACAGAAATTGCCAACAATTTCAGTGGAGACGCACCTTTAGGCCTTCTGTAGTTGAAGGTAAATACAATTGATTTCAGAATACTTCATTTAAACAGTAGCTAAGAACAATAACGACATTGTTTTATTTCATTTCCAAAAACCTATTTTTATTTTTATTTGGCAAGTCATTTCTTGTACAAAGTTCCAACTAATGTAATAATGAATTTAGATAATTACTGGTGATTCTCTAAAATCGTTTGTATGTCCACATAGTTACATTAAAATAGTTTACTCTCATAAATTAATAGATTTTTTTACTGTTATATTATCAAAACGAAAATGTGGAAATAAACCAGTGTACGGGCTCCTCATATGGAAAATACTACTACTCGAACCTTCGCTTGTGTTGATATTATTGTGAGTTGTCACTAAAATTCTTTATAAATAAGCAACTCATCTTATATATGGTACATAATGGCATCTTTAATGTAAAAGTTGCGGTAAAACTGGCATCCGCGGTAAATTGACATCCAATAGACGGATGCTAACTTGAACTTGCTATTTCAAATAAATTTTGTGCTTAATGTGACTCCCTCTATAGAAAACACTTTAAAAGAATTGGATGTATTAGTGCAACCAATCTCCGTTACGCAGTGCTGCTGTCGCCTTGCAGTGTGTATGTGACGTAATTGAGATATATTGATAACGATGTAAGTGTCATCCATAAATCTGGCAACAATCTTACATGATTTGCTGCGATCTTTATTTACAAAATGACATCCAACAGAACTAGAAGTCTAAAAATATTAAACTTGGCTGTTCAAACGAATAATAATGGTACGTACTTTTTAATATTTTTAACCTTAACAAAACTTAATGTTAAAGTATTTACACACATATTACGTATCATTAGTAAATTCGAAATTCGTATTTCTGATTAAAGTTTATTTTCACTAAATTCACTAAATCGAATTAAATCACATGAAATGTAAAATCATATATTAACGTACAAAAATTATAATCCCCTGTGGCTTTACTAAGTACTTACTTTATTCACTACGTAATAGCAAGTACCTACTTGTTTTATGTACTGAAACAGTACCTATGTAATAGGTTGTATTCACACTTTTTAAATTAAGGTCCCTTCATGATCGCTACTTTCATTGATAAACAAAATACAAGTTGTCAAGTGTTATGTGACAGAATTAACCTAACAATGATGTTATGTCTAATATATTGCTTTCTCATATACGTACGTATAAAGAGAGAGCTATGTAATCGGTTTAAATTTTTAGAAAAAGAAATTCGTGTCTGCTTGTGTGTCTGTGTGTGAGTGAGCGCGATTTCTTTTGAACCATTACAGTTATCGATAAAGAACGCATTTTTGGAAAAAAAGATTTAGTGTCTGTGTGTGCGGGATTATCTTTTGAACCATTAAAGCTACCGATATGAAATTTGGTACAAAAATTCTTTGCCATAAAATCTAGGTCAAGTTCGTTAATAAGCAAAATTCAACCAGTGGCGGGGCATTTTTATGGGATTAGAAAATTAAAAAAATCTAACGCTTCAAATTTTAAAAAGTCGCATAATTAAATATCTGGTGTGGAACACCACACGACCTTCCAACCTACAAAATGGAAATTAAAAGAAATGAAATAATTTTAATAACATTTTTTTAGAATAATTATATCTTTATACAAAACGACATTTAAAACTTCAGGACAGTAGACATCTAGATGCTAACTTAAAAATTAAAGGAAATGAAATAATTTTAATTATACTTTTTTTATGGTAACTTTGCAACCTCTCATACGTTTATAACGAAAACAGGCAACATTCTAAAAACAAAAACAGTAATCCTTTTCAGAATGACGTTTAAAACTTCATTTCAGATAGACATGTTAACTTGAAACAAATTCCAAAGCCGCCCGCTTCTATAAAATATCAATAATACATTTTAACCATTTTCATTCATATTCATTATTTTTTAGACTTACCTTTATATGAAGAAAAGTTACGTAAAACTGAATTTTCTTCAAGAAATATGTCTGCACTTTTTCTTGTAAAATTAATCGTTATTCAGATATTGAGAAAAATTTAACTAACGTTTAAATTCTAACTTAGAAATTTTTAATAATATGTTTAAGGTCTATGTCTGGGTATTTTTATATCTTTGAAATATGCAGCTGTTTTAGAAATATTTGATAAAAACCAAATACTGACCCTAATAAACCCCCCTCTCCGCCACTGCATTTCTTCCAAAATCTAATCAGCTCTATTCCTAATGAAAATAAGCTGAAATACAAAATTTTAAGTGCATAGGTATTTTCGTTCTGGAGTTATCGTGGGAAATAACATACATCCATACACACACGCACGCACGCACGCGCACGCACGCACGCACACACACGGACGCGGACGCGGACACGGACACGGACACATGCAAGCACCCACCCACCCACCTACACGTCCACCTTCAATTTCTCATGTAAAATCGAATGGAAAAATACCCAAGCAATATGGATGAAATTTGCATATTTGTCAATAAATCATGAAAAATAAATGTACTTAGTTAAAGGCTGTGTACTGTAGGGTTAAACATGGTAACTTGGTATACCTTAAATTTCAACTCAGTTAATTTAGCAAAAATATCTACTAAATTAGTGTAGTAATACTTCTCTTCAACATATAGTAATCATCGTTTACTAATTGATACACCTAACATACTAAAAGTTATATGGGTATTACTATAGTAATTACTATTATTTATTTCATTGCAAAATGTATTACTAATTTGTATTTTATTCCTTAACTAATCTGACTACTAATTCTTGATTATTTTCTAACGCTAGTAAAACAAATATATCCACCTACATAAGAGCACTAATTCTGTACATTACATTGCTGAACTTACAACTGGACCCTTCCGTTCGTGTCTATGTTAATTCATCATATTCTTAATTAACTTTTAGAATATTTTGATTTATCTCGATGGTGAAAATTCTTTGTATGGCTGATATAGTTATTTATTCGTAACAACCACAATTTTTTTTCTTTGATAAATGTGTAGCTATTTTACTGCAAATGCTTATTTTTTTATAAAAATGTAATGTATAGTTGCCATTTCAGCCGAGTGCTACGTTTCTGAACCAGAAAATGAGTTTGAAATAGTAACATCAGATTCAGAATATTGTCCATCGAACGAAGATGTATCAAGTTCTTGTTCAGTCATAGAAGAAACTCCAAATGCTAGCTCTGATTCCCTAAGTGAAAACGATTTGTCTCCAACAATCAATCTATTAGAGCCTATAGTTTGTAGTCATATATCTTCTCATGAGATTATAAATCCTTACCCATCAAATAAAATACAGGAGACAAACTCTAGACAAATAAATAATATCAAACGTATAAGAAGAAAACACGTTTGTCTGTTTTGTAATGAATCGGTGGGAAATTTTGTACGTCATTTAGAACGGAATCATGCCGAAGAGGCAGCAGTCAGTCATTTGGAACGGAATCATGCCGAAGAGGCAGCAGTTCAGCAATTTATGGCTCTTGATAAAAAGTCCTTAGTAAGAAAAAAATTGGTAGGGAAACTACGGAAAGAAGGGGTTTTTTGTACTTCACAAATAGTGCCACTGCAAGTAATGAAATTAATTATATCACTTGCAAATTTTGTAGAGGATATTACTCAAGCAAATCTTTGAGTAGACATGCAAAGAAGTGTTACTTTAATCCAGATCCTCAAAATCGGTTCACTGCTCAAATTGAGGAACAAACAGTCATGGCGGGTCATTTCGGTCCAAACGATATTTTAAGAATAAGCGGGCTTTTAAATATGATGCGAGCAGATGAGATTTCTTTGCAAGCAAAGAAAGACCATATTATTTGTGAGGTGGGAAGAAGATATTTGCGCAGTCACAGAGAGAAACATCTTCGGGTGGTTGCAAAACGTTATATGCGGAGGTTAGCGCGTTTATTAATTACGGTTAGAGAGATGAACAAAAATCATTCATTTATATTGTTGGATATATTGACACCCAATAAATTTAAGTGTCTAGTTAAAAGTATTCTAAGTATGGCAAAATATGATGAAAAGGAACGAACTTTTGGATCTGCTTCTTTAGGGTTACAAATGGGCACCTTACCAAAAATGCTGTAAGTACAGCACACTTAATGGAAATTCAGAAGGAAAATCCATGTCATCAACGTTTCGGAAATTTAAATATTCTAATGACCCTTATAGAAACAGATTGGGCTAATGAGGTTTCCAGTGAAGCTGGGCAATCACTTGCACTGAATAAGTTTAACAAACCAATATTAATTCCTATTGCAGAGGATATATGTGTAAGTGATTTGTATTTTTTTGTTATAACTGTTAAACAAAACTCTAATATGCTTTGCACCATGTTTTTTTCCTTTTTACTTTTTACCACTTTTAAAAAGGACAAATTTGGTTTTAATTATTTTGTCACTTTTGATAGTTTACTAACAATAAAAAGAAAGGAACATTTTTTGCTGTTGAACTTTGATAAAACACATACTGTTTCTTCCAGTTTCATTATTTTAGAAACCAAATTTATCTTGGTAATAGTTATTTACCTAATTAGTTATGAAAAGCCCAACATTGTTTAACGAACATAATATTTGCCAAAACGAGTGCGTAGCACGAATTTTGCAAATTAAGCAGTTCATAATATATTAGGTACAACGTTTTATGTAATTCCGTAAAAATTACAATTTTTGTTCAAATTGTATGTAATTAAAGAAAAAGTGGGCTGACTTGACTTTTAAAATTGTCAAAAATTTTTAGTTTCCAATGTTTTGTTGTTGCAAGTGTTTGATTCATTACATCGCTAGTTATGAAATGTAATGTATTTCATGAAAAAATTATGTAACCATAAAACATGACAATTATAAAAGAAGTGACATTACATAACGCCAAAAATGCGTGTAAAGGAATTAGATAAAATACATTTGATCTTTTTGTTGAACCATATTAATTTTAATAGTTTAATCTTAAGCTAGACTGCTTCCGACCATTTAACTCAAACAACCTGTCTCATATCTCTTAAGCAGGTTGTCCTTCTAAATTAGAAATTATAATGCAAAACATTTTAGGCGAACGCTAGAGTGCATTTCTTACTTGTTCATCGTCCATGGTTTTCTTGTTCACTCTCCAACTGTTGATGGAATGGAACTACGAAGCTGAAATTTTTACAATATATTCTTTATTATAAAATAAAGCTTGAGTTTTCTAACCCGCCAGATCCTTCGATTAATATAGATCATTTGGGCAAAGGGGTCTCTAAGTAATCTTGTCAGTGTCTTGGTAGCAACACGAGACACAAAACAACTTTATTGGAAAAAGTTGTAGAGTAGAACGAAATAAGAAACTTTTATTTTTAACACTTTCTAGCTTGTTTTCCATAATCCCCCCCTAAAGGAAAAATGCAAATAACATAACTTTTTTATTTGTGAAGATATTTGTACCTAAATTTCATTGAGGTTGCTATTAGATGGATTCACTCTATGACCAAGAGCTAAATTTTGCGCCCCATGAGTGTTGTCAAAATTTGGGCCGAATGTTGCCGAAAATTTATACTTATACACTAGGGTCGCGGGAAAATTGATTTCTTCGATGATCAAAGGCCAAACTCTATGGATCATGAGGTTGGTCAACATTTTGGGCCATATGTTGCCCAGCACACCACCAATTTCGTTGGGATAGTGGAAAAATTGTTTCATTCGATGACCAAGAACTAAATTTTATGCTCCATGAGTGTTTCTTAAAATTTGGGCTGAAGGTTGCTTAATATTTGTGTTTTGTACTTAAATTTCGTTCGGGTTACGGAAAAATGGATTATCTTGATGACTACAAGCTAAAAATAACTACTATGAGTATCCAGCTATACCGTTCGCTTTACATAGAAGGTGTCGTTAACGGCACAACTCTACTACGGCTTGCAGCTTTTATCTATAATTTTGTAAAACTTTTTATTTTATGCGGGAAAAGCAAGAAGCACGTTTTATGTGCCTAAATTTAACCTACTTTCTGCTCCTCCTAAGTTTAAGTCACAAGTCTATTTCCTGTACTGTAGTTTAAGGATTTTAGATATGTTTGACTAATAATAATTTTCAATATTTTTAATAATTGGGAAGGTTTTTATTATGTTTTTAACGTTTGGACCTTTATTAAACTTATTGCACACTCAAACCGTGTATAATCCGTTTCATTTAAAAATTAAAAATTATTCATAGTAACCTAAAATTAATTATTTTCATTCATTTTGAAAATTACTAGTCTAGCTAATTAGAAATAAAGTGTCTAATAAATTGATTGATCTTAAAAAATATTTTCATTTGGTACATTAAATTCAGTGGCGTACTGACAGGTTAACGGGCCCGTGTTCAAGTTTTCCGAACGGGCCCCAAATATATTGTAAGTGCTTATCTTCAAATAACAACACTATACTTTCTATTTTGCAACTTTTATTACGTTATCAACAAAATATGTACATATTCATAACATCAACTGTACATTAATTTACGATTCAGAAACAATCCTATGTTCAATAAACATTTTTTAAATAAATAATCTTATTAAATACTAATAGCAAATTAATTATTATAAATTCTTCCTAGCTTTTAACGCAGCAAAAGAAGTTATAAGACTGGATACGTCTAAATTTGCTGCTGTTTCGTTTTCTATAGAAATAATCGCTAAATTAGTGAGTCTTTCTTGTGACATTGTGTTTCGCAAGTAATTTTTTATCAGTTTTAATTTTGAGAAAGATCTTTCTGCTGTGGCTACTGTAACAGGCACCCTTAAAAACAATATGCAAGCTGTTATAATTTCTGAAAAACTGCTACAAGACGAAAAATGTTTGATCATAATAAATTTTAGGAGTTCTTCAACCGATTTAATAGCACCTAATTCCTCACGAAAACATTGTCGAAATAATACGACTTGTTGAGAAATCTCTTCAGAAATATCATTTTCATAAATTTTATGTAACCTTTGACCCATGACAAAGAGTTCATCATGTGAGGTATTCAAAATTATTTCAGAAGTTAATATTTTGAAAGTTTCGTTTATTGTACAAACGCTTACAAACCTCTTGTCCAACTGAAAAATAATTATATCCATCACTTTTAAAAAAACATTAATTCTGAAATGATCTTCGCGGGTTTCAATTTGATGATGATTTTTAGTGTCATCAAAAAATATTTTTGGACGAAGCTGTCGTTTTTTTGAAAATTCACTGGGCATTCCCCATTTTTTGTGCTAATATGCAAGCTTCTTCTTTGACCTCTTTGTACTTTTCTCGTGTTTCTACCATAGTATTTAAGGCGTTTTTCAAGAGTTGAAAATGTTGATTCTAATTCTGTATCAGATATACGAGGGATTTTTATTGTTTCAGAATGGCAACCTATAAAAAAATTGTACTTGCATTCAAATTTACCCTAAAATGATTTTATTTTTGTAATATTTTTGATCACATTAAAAATGTCTAATGAACACGAAATTATTTTCATTTTCAGCATTAATTTGATTGTCTAATCACCTTTGATTCGAAAATTTATGCTTTAAATTATAATACAGAGTAAGAGTATCCTATGAATTTTTATTTCTTTCTTTTTATTTAAAAAAAATTTAAAAAAAAACTAAAAACGCCTCAATTCTCGCTGTCATTGTTTATAATTGAATTATAATTAACGAAAATGCAAGCAGACAATTTTGATATGTGTGTATGCAGTAAGTACCTATAGGTAAAAGATAAAACCAACTTACCAACGATATTATCATTGAGATTTTTGTAACATTGCTTATCGTAGTGGGTGAAGTCGACGGTTGATTCTAGTTTTCCTTTCCGTTTAGCACTTCCGGACTTATGTTTATAAAACTGACTTATTTTACAGAATAAAATAAAAGCTAATATCGGTAACATCTATCATCTATTACTATTAGTAATGCACGAATGGGAATGATCGAATAACTGAATGGGAATAAGGATAATTTCGTATTAAACGAACATTTGGTTTTTATGAGTTTATTAGTGTAGTTCTCACAATCTGCTTGTTGGTAATTCTTAAAAATACCCTTTTTGCAACAAAAGCAAAACAACTTATATTTACAAGGCAGACATTTTATGATTTTATTATGCTTCTGTCTGTAAGTAAATATTGCTTCGCTTTTGTTAGAAAAAGGGTGTACATATTTTCAAGAATTACCGACAGGTAAATTCAGAGTGTGAGAACTATTCACTCATAAACTCATAAAAACCAAATGTTCGTTTAAAATGAGCTACACTGCACACGATTTGCACACCAAACAGAAAATATTAGTGACCACTAAAATTTATAAAGTCCAATTGGCATAAAGGCTATAAACATTCAATTTTATACTACATAGTTTTACTTCTCATAGCAAATATTTTGTAAAAACCCTTTTATTGGTTTGTTTTTATTCAGCACCGGACCCCTTTGAAGCCCGAGCCCGTGTTCCGCGGAACCCACGAAACACGCCTCAGTACGCCACTGATTAAATTAAATTTGTTTCAGAAATTTGAAAAGTACCTAAAAGCACTTATATTACAAAGTAAACAAAAGTTGTTGGAACATTCCACTGATTTTACATCATTCAGAGATTTACAAGGATTATTTTGCAGTCTTATGATTTTCAATAAACGTAGAGTAGGAGAACTTCAAAGGATTACTCTGTTATCATTTTTAAATAATTATCAAAAAACATCGTCATCTGAATTCTCAACAACTTTGACAGAATCAGAAAAAATTTTATACAGTTCATTAAAACGGATAGTTATACGGGGTAAAAGAGGAAGAGGAGTTCCTGTACTATTTGAAAAGAATATAGTTAGATCCATAGAATTTTCTATTTCGTTACGAGAACATTTTAATCTTATCAATAATCCATACTTGTTTGGTTTACCAGGTACTGAAAATCCTATATCTGGTTATCTAGTAATGAGAAAACATGCAAGGTTAGCATTAAGAGAGATTAAAAAAGCGTCGCTACTAACCTCAACGAAATTGCGTAAGCATTTAGCTACAATTGTTCAAATTTTAAATATGGAAAAAACATAACTTGAACAACTGCCTACTTTCATGGGGCATACATCATCAACACACGAACAATTTTATCGTTTACCAGATGATATATATCAAACAGCGAAAGTGAGCAAACTTTTGTTGTTAGCAAAAAGTAGCTCATCTATTGAAAATTTTAAAGGAAAATGTTTGGCAGACATAACAGTTGATGAAACTGTTGTAGAAGACGAATCGTCTGAAAGTGAATGTAATTATGATGAATGTGACGAACAGATTTCATCAGGTACTTCAAATATTTTATCTGAAATTACCAACATTTCGACAGATGTCACAAGCACTTGCACAGAAGACAGTAATAGCGTACCTGATTTAAATGTAAGAACAGAGAAAGGAAAAAACGCACCTTGGTTGCTTGGACTGAAGAACAAAGGACTCTTGCACACAAATACTTTAAAAAACACATTAAAAATAAAATTGCACCAAAGAAACATGAGGTAATGGCATTAATAAATAAATACCCTAATGTTTACTATAATAAACGTTGGACAGTTATAAAAGTGTATGTGCACAATAAATATAGCCAACAAAAAAAGAAAAACAAATAAAGAAAGTGCAATCTACAATAAAGTAAAGCAGTGAGAATGTCTCAGAATGGTAAATTATTTTTTTTATAATTTAATGTACGATTTATTTTTGTTTATGAGTATATTTATTAAATGTTCAATAAAAACATTAGAAGCACTGAGAGTACATATAGTTAATATAGAATACTCAAAATTTATCCTTTAAATACTACAAAAAATTCATATTAAAATAAAGGCTGACATTGAAATTTCGAATGACATGGGATATAGTGCTCAACCAAACTAGGTTGTAAAATTGATATGAATAATAATTTATTAGGTTTATAATATAACAAGATGATTTCATATATAAAAAAATGTATCTTCTTGCTTTTTAATCTCAAGGTTTCATCAGTAATAATTTTTAATGTATCTAAAATATACCTATTTTTTTATAAAGATTATATATTTCACTTAAAATAAGAAAATAGAGCTAATATAACGTGTATGAACTAAAGAAAGGCGAAGAATACATTTTGATTAAATTACAAACAAGTGAAATAATTTGACACAAATGAACAAAAAGCATTAGCTTTCAAAACTTTTTTGAACTGAATTTTCATTTAAAGACTATGTGACACAAAAAATCTTCCCTCTAAAAACGTGTGTTTATGCTTGAAACGCGTATCATCCATACTATTTCATTTTTATTACTAACAATTTGCAGTTTTATTTTTTCTGCAGCACTTGTACGTTATTCTTATTATACTTACTGTAAAATCGATATTACTATTAGTTACTTCATGTTGATGAAATAAAAAGAAAATCAAATTGTTCAAATAACGTAGAGTTGAAACATTTTTAAACACGTTATTGGAGTAGGAAATGTGTGTTTTACATTTTTTACAATCTCCATTGGTCCCTGAAGCAATAAAAAAATTTTTTTTTTTTTTGTTAGAATATCTCACATTTAAACCAGTAATGAGAAAACCTACCGTATAAAACGGGTAACTACCGACCCCCATAAATACTTCAAGTATTAAACCCCCAAAATAAAATTAATCTATTGAAAAATTGTTTTTTTTCTCTAGCTTAAAACGCGTGTACTAACCAAATTACGACGTAAATGTGAAATTTCTAAAGAAACCATGCCAACTTAAATGGAAAAAATTACTACCAAACCCTAAATGTAACAATACTAAAATACAAATATGTTACTCATATGTATTTTATTTTAATTAAATAATATTCCATTAAATTTTAAATTATTATTTTAATTATATACAAAATTTTATACAAAAAATACATTCAATAATAATTTATTATTAATATATATGTATAACTTTTAATTCAATTTAAGCTGTGGTAATTCATAGAAACTAACATAGTTTGTAATTGTTAAACTTTTATTAACTTATTTTTTAGAGTTTTGTTATTCAGATTTAAAATCATTATGCTTTAAGTGGAATAATTTTAAAACGTTCCAAATTAAGCTTAGTAAACTATAGAAACTAAATAAATTTGATCCAAGTGAAAATTCGTTTTATTTAACAAATTATTTTCTAACCTAGATGTAACTGTAATACGTAAAATTTCACGATTTTAAAATCATTATGCAAATTTGTAGCAGTTATGGGAATAATTTTAAATACTCTTAATTATGTTATAGCATATAGTACAAATATTGTGGGCTATTTGATCAAAATTAATTTATCCAACATATAAAAATCCGTTTTATTTAAAAATTAGTTCTAACGCTGTAAATGATGTATTTGATTTGTATATACGGTGAAAATTTTGAACCATTTAACAATCATACTAGTGACCCAGTTTTTAGCGTTCATTGGAGGAAAAATACTTAACATCTTAAATTATTGTTATACGCAATATATCGAGTGACAATATTGATGGAGCCATTTTGTATCAGAAGATTCAATTTAATCCTATCTATAGTGATATATATATACTTTCCATTTAAATATATTAGTTGCAACCTTAAAGGATGTCTTTTGTCATTTCGTAGATTTAATACGGGTGTTATTAATACCTATTTGAGTTACAAATATATTAGGTGGACGCCGTTTTAATAGCCTTTATATTCTGTGATGGTCAATCGTTTACGCTTAAAGTATTGTGTATAGACGCTAATATACATAGCAGTATATTGAAAATGATGCCAATTTTTAGTTCCATTACATGGAAGGATGTCATATTAACCTTTAAATATATATATATATACTATATATTATATATAGTTATATCTAATATATATATATATACAGTGTTATTGGTACATCGATGCAAAGATTTAAAGGGGATTAGATAGAAATACGTATTTTCCGATTTAAGAAACTACCCTATGCCAATGTTGCCGTTTTGAGATAATGCCATTTCAATAAATTATTTCGTTGATTATTACCATGTTTTCTGACAAATACCTTCATTAGTGTACAAAGTAACAAGCCGTCTTATCGAAAACATTATTAAACTAAAGTCTTTTATTCCTTATGAAGTGATTGTTACATATTCTTTGTATCAGAAAAGCCTAATATGTCGCTTTGGGGTTCATTGCCTAGAACTTCTTAAACATGAAAGTTTTAATTTGTAAAAGCAATCACTAAAATTCAAACGTGGATTTAGTCTAAAATCTTTCGTTAATTTTTTTCCAATTTCAGTAAAACTTCCTTGGGCAATGGTCTTTAAGATAGCATGAATAGATTTACAAAAATTTTTACAAACTGGAAAAATTGAATTTAATTACCAAAGTACCCCTAGGCGCATTCGCCAAAACGTAAAATAGCCCTTCATTATTTAGTTTAAATAGTTTAAAAAAAGCAGATTTTTAGAAAATGTCCGATTTATTAAAACATTAATAGTATTATTATTGGTGTTCAAAATTAGTACTGCACGAGGCAATATTATATTGAGTATCAAGAACAGTAAGGGACGTTTACTGGTCGCCGGCCATGTTTGGAGGCTGAGCGATAGCGAATTTGGCCGGAGACCGGTACAACCCTTAATGTTCGTGATGCTCATACTATTTTGCACGATTGTATTAAATTTACCACAATTGAAATTATTTCCGCTAAATAAACGAAAAGTCAAAAGTGACGTTTTAAATAGCAATGTAGATTCACTTGAAAATAAACTCGATTTTGCTAAGAAAATTTTACATTCCAGTGTTAGTGAGGTGAAAGAAATCTTGAATTCAGGAACAGTTTCTGTAAGCTCAAGTACTGGGTGGAGCGATAACCGCAAAACATTTTCTAAAAATCTGCTTTTTTTTAAACTATTTAAACTAAATAATGAAGGGCTATTTTACGTTTTGGCGAATGCGCCTAGGGGGTATTTTGGTAATTAAATTCAATTTTTCCAATTTGTGAAAATTTTTTTCTAAATCTATTCATGCTATCTTAAAGACCATTGCCCAAAGAAGTTTTACTGAAATTGGAAAAAAAAATAACGAAAGATTTTAGACTAAATCCACGTTTGAATTTTAGTGATTGCTTTTTTACAAATTAAAACTTTCATGTTTAAGAAGTTCTAGGCAAGAACCAAAGACAGTTTAGGCTTTTCTGATAAAATAATATGAACAATCACTTCATGAGGAAAAAAAAACTTAGTATAAGTTTGCGATAAGACGGCTTATTACGCTTGTACACTTCGATATTTGCAGAAAAGCACGGTAAAATCAAGAAATATTAAAAGTGGCATTATCTCAAAAACGGTAACACTTGGTATATAAGTATGTTTGCTTAAATCGACTCAAAATCACCTATTATATCACCCTTTAAATATTTGCATCGATGTAAAACACCCTGTATATATATATATATATATATATATATATATATATATATATAATATAAGTACTGGAATGTGTACAACAAGAAACAGACACAAGCACGATGAATCAAGATGACAAGAGTAAGTGTAGAAAAAATGATAAGGCTAAATCACTAATAGTACAATGTGTATCGGACTCGCAACTAGAATATCTAAGGGACAAGCAAATAGCATATGAGATGTGGAAAATTTTAGAAGAAAGGTTTCAGAAAAAAGGGCTTCCTGGTCAGTTATTTTTGAAAAGAAAAATATTATCAATGAAAATGCAAGAAAATGAATGTTTGGAGAAGTTTATATTAGAATTTGAGGAAATTTTGATACAGCTGAAGGCCACTGGAGTAAACCTAGATGAAAAAGACATTATTTGCAACCTACTGGTGACACTACCAAAATTGTACGAAACCGTGGTAACTATTATTGAAAATATGGAAGTAATGGAGCTGAGGTATGATACAGTAAAAGCGAAATTACTTGGTGAGTACGAAAAAAGAAAATTAGGAAGTTACAAGCAAGAAAGAAGTAACAGTAGTGCAGCATTTGTATCCGAGAAAGTGTGTTTTAGATGTGGTCAAGTAGGACATTATATAAAGGAATGTCCACAACAGAGCAGGCAGTTTTCCAACCCTGTTCCACAAAATTGGAGTCATGTACGAAGTTCAACAGCAAAACCCTCGTTTAGCCGAGGATTTCCAGGAATGCAGAGTAGTAGTGGAATAAGCAGAGGCAACTATAGAGGTAAAAGAACAGGATACAGAGGGACAAACAGAGGATTTCAAGGGGGTAGATTTAATAATCATAGAAGCGATCAAGCAGAAACTTATTCGAAAAATTCCGATTTACAACATAATGACAATGATGATAATGTAGACAATGTACGTTTCATGAGCGATAGAGATGTTGTTAATAGCAAGGTAGAGATAGATATGTTAAGATTTTATATAGATTCGGGTTGCATAGACCACATGGTCAATAACAAAAATTATTTTTCAAACTTATTAATGTTGAAAGTACCTATAAAGATAGCAGTTGCAGAAGAATCAAGCTTTTTATTAGCACTAGGTATAGGAAATATAGAAGTAGTTAGTAAAATTAATAATAGAAAAATTAAATGTACAATTAAAAATGTTTTTTACACGCCAGACTTAAGGAAACACCTACTTTCTGTTAAAAAACTTGAAATGTCAAATATTAAAGTTTTATTTGAAAAAGGTCAGGTCAAATTGTTAAATAATGAAATTTTAGGAATTGGTGAAAGAAAAAATTTATATGAAATATGTTTTGAATTAAGTTCATTGGAGTGCAATAATGTAGAAAACTATGACATAAATGATATGCTCATGCAGGTTTTAGTACCTTGAGAAAAATAATTAAAAGCAACATGGTAAAGGGAATTGATAATAATTTAAAGTTACACAATGTAGATTTTTGTGAGGCATGCGTCGAAGGTAAAATGACACGTTATCCATTTGGCACCCGTACTAAGAGCAAGAGGATATTAGAAATAGTACACACAGATTTATGTGGGCCAATCACGCCTCAGGCGATAGATGGCAGCAGGTATTTCCTGACATTTATAGATGATTTATCTAACTTCACAGTAGTGTTTATGTTAAAAAATAAATCTGAAGTCTATGAAAGGGTTTTAGAATATATTAATATGGTAGAAGCAAAATTCACATGCAAAATTTTTAAGCTGAAAAGTGACAACGGAGGTGAATTTGTATCAAACGAAATTAGAAAGTTATCTCTAGAAAAAGGAATAATACTCGACTATAAACATCATATAGGCCACAGCAAAATGTAAAAGCGGAAAGGAAGAATCGAAGCTTGGTGGAGAGAAGCAAAGCAATTTTAGAAGATGCAGGGATGCCCAAAGAATTCTGGCGTGAGGCAGTGAGAACAGTAAACTACGTAATGAATAGGGGAATTGTGGCAAATTTAGCTATGACACCTGCAGAGATATGGAATGATACTAAACCAGATGTGAGTAATTTAAAGATATTTGGATGCACTGCTTATAGTCATGTACAGAAACAATTCAGAGATAAGTTTGATCCTACGATTGAAAAATGTATTATGATCGGATATGCGCCCACGGGGTATAGACTATGGAGTATAGATAAACAAAAGGTAATAATAGCGAGAGATATAAAATTTAATGAAGGTGAATTTTGGTTTAAAAAGAAAATGTCCAGGTATGCACAGAAACAGAAACACGGGAAGACAAAACAAAGGTTATGCTAAACGATGGCTATAATGACAGAGAAAATGAATCGTTGATCGATGAAGAGGATCATAGTAAAGGACAAAGAGAAGCAAATGATACAATAGAAAGTAAGTGAACAAAACGAATACCTAAGAAATACGAGGATTTTGAACTATACATGGTATTTGATGCGACAGCATTTGTAGAAGAAGTTCCAAAAAATATGTCTGATATCAAAAATCGACCTGATGAAAAATTGTGGGTAGGCACAGTAAATAAAGAATTAAATTCAATTTATGAAAATGAAACTTGGGAGGAAGTAGAGACTCCTACAAATGAAAGGATTTTGGACACAAGGTGGGTTTTTGCTTATAAAAGTTTGGAAAAATTAGATAACGATAAGTATAAGGCTAAATTAGTAGTGAGAGGTTTTCTTCAAAAAAAAAAATTGACTATGAAAGCATTTATTCACCCGTAGCAAAAATGTCTACCATTCGAATGATTTTAATAATAGGAAATCAATTCAAATTTTATTTTAACTTTCCGATAGGCGCGCGTATACGATACATACGCACGACAACGGTTCAACCCTGGTATTCAGAAATTTAAATAGGTGGGGATTCATCTTTCCATCTATTTGTTGGCTGTAGTGGTGCTCAGCGTTGCCACAGCTACCCCGAACGGGGTATTTCTAACCCATTTTTACATTATTCCGCTCTCTCGCTCCCCTGAAGCAAATCTACCCCGCTCGTTATTTACGACAGAAGTATATTTTTTTAATTCCAGATTAAAAAATATCTGAGCTGTAAGATTCGCTTTATTTGGCCGCACAAACCCTTGTGTCAGCATAATTAAAAGTATAAAGATTATTTACCCTGAAAGGACCAGACGGAAACGCTAATCTCTTCAAAAAACTCCTTAAATTACATCACCAGTAATCAATTTTAATCTTGTTAGGCGCTAAATGGAAAATACCTCAAACGTGTTAAATTTTAAAATATACCTATCGCATTACTTGTTATCAATTTAGTTACAAAGCTGACAAACACATTTTGTAGCTGGCCAAAAGTAAAACCTCTAATTTGCTAAGCGTTTAAAAGTACCATAATAGCCATTTATCTATCATCAGTCCAATGCCATCTTCATTTACAAGCCATGATATACAGTTTGGCAACATTGTGCGTATGTAGTTTCGTAGTCCGGTAACCGGAACGGAAGCCCGCGATCTTTCAATCAATACCATCTCTGTAGGCATTGTTTCAATGATTTTATGAAATTATTACATTTAGTTTTAAGAGATGGCCTATGCAATCATTTCAATATATATGCGACACACAATTACCCTGCTTTTTAATAACTAAAGTATTTTGAGGCATACAAAGAAAACAAATACAGGTATCATATTTAATTGAAACCAAAGATTACTGCAGCGTCATTAACTTGCGTCTTTTTGTACCGCTTGCGATAACAGAAAAACTATCGTTTTTACATTTTACAAAATTATTCAATAAAATATTACTAAAAATAGAATATAACTTTTTCATAATACTTTTAAAGTTCTGTGAGCAACTACATTCTCGCTCCACTCCAAGAAAATTACTTTTTTCTAAACTTATCTTTGTAAGAGTAATAAGAATACTTTTCTGATTACTACTCTGTAACAATAGAGATTCTAAACTTTTATGATGTTGAATATAATCCAACAAAGCATACATATGGAAAAAAAACGTTAATCACAAAATTAGTGGTTAAAGAGAGGCCCACGTTGCAGTTCATTAAAATAACTACTTTCGCATTCTTCGCCTTTTGATTTTCTTACCAAATTCTTACAAAGAGGACAATTTAGCACTTTACAAATAGCTGAACTCGCATATCCACAAATGTATAGAGCTACACCTACATCAAACACACAAGTCTCTAAATAATCACTACAGAATATACAATTGAACATAGCAATATTTGATGAGACACTTTCATCCAAGGTATGTTTGATTTAAATCACTTGATTTAAATCATTGATTTAAATCACGATTAAAATCAAGTGATTTATTTTTAAAAAGATCTGATTAAAATCAAAATTATAAACAGAACAAACACATTAAGCTACTTTAGTAAAATTGACAAAATTTAAATAAATTCTTAAAAAAATACTAATAAGTAATAATTACCTAACTGCAGAATGAATCCATATAATAAGTCAGGAAGGATAATTAGTGCTATTGTTGTTGGTATAATGACAATGGCACTTTAATGAGATTGGGATTTCTAATTTAATTTTACTTTACCTTTGGAATTTTAAGCCTTTACTTTCCTTTTTATTTGTTAAGCAGTTAACCAATAACACCCCACAATAAAAGCGGGATTAACAATATATTATTACATTACCAATTGCTGAAAGTAGTATTAATTGAACAGCGAAAGAGAAAAAATGTCTGGTGTGCATACAGGTGCTGGTAGAAAAAGAGATCCCATTTGGACAAACTTTGATACCAAAAAGACTAACAAAACAGGAATTAGGGCAGTGTGTAAAAAGTGTAATGCCGAAATGCAAGGACTTGTTGATAGACTAAAGAAGCGTGTTTCTAAGTGTTCTACATCTACTAATACATATCTTCATGAAGGTGAAGCTGACATGTTGGGTGAGTATTTTCAAATTTAAAATCGTATCCTAAAAAATATAAAGTGAACTTTACATTTTCAATTCAATTAAAATTTAAACTAAAAATAGACTAAAATAGACCTTATGTAAACGCCTTTGTTGCTTGTTCACAGAAGTACTTGAATGTGAATCTCATACTGCAACAAAAAGAAAGGCTGAAAGCGAAGGATTGGAGGCAACGCAATGCAAAATTCAAAAGAAGGACGGAAACTTATCTAAACTTATTGTTCGAACATCATTAACACAGAAGGATGAAATTGATTTACAAATAGCGCGGTATACGTATGCAACAAATTCTGCATTTCGTTGTGTGAATAATCACCAATTTAAAAAACTAATTGGGCTATTAAGACCTGGATATACCCCACCCAGTGAGAGGGAATTATCTGGAGCACTCCTAGATAGAATACATATGGAGGAAATGGTAAAATGCCAAAAAACCTTGGAACGAGAGACGATTTGTTTGACTTTGGATGGCTGGTCAAACGTGCGCAACCAACCAATTATCTGTGCTTGCGCTATAAAAAATGACGGAGAAGTGTATTTGGTGGACACTATTGATACATCCGGACACCCCCATACTAGTGACTACCTAGAAGATATCGCAAAAAATATCATTACAGTCACACAACAAAAGTTTAAATGCCGGGTGGGTAGTTTTGTAACTGACAATGCTGCCAATATGACAAAAATGCGACAAAGTTTATTCGACTCATCAAATCAAGACATGGACGTATTAACTTATGGATGTTCGGCACATCTTTTAAATCTGTTAGCCAAACACTTAAACATTCCTTCTGTTACAGAAAATGTGGTCAAAGTTATAAAATATTTTAGAAACAATCATATCGCCAGAGCAAAACTTGCCGAAGAAAGGGGTACATCCGGGCGGGGACTGGTCGTCCCACAAGAAGTGCGTTGGAATTCTATTTGTGATTCACTACAAACTTATATTGAAAATTGGCCGCTGTTGGTTAAAATTCTAGAGGAGCACAAAGAATTATCTGTGCCTGATAACACTGTTCAAAAATTAGTCCTAAATATCGGACTGAAACGAAATTGTGAGGATTTAATAAAGATTTTAAAACCTATAGCTATAGCTTTGGATGAAACACAGAAAAACAACACCAAGATTGCAGATGCTGTATTCATTTGGAAAGTCTTGCAACAGGAGCTTGAAGATATTCTAGAATTAAATCAATTTAAATTATTGGAAAAGAGGTACAATTATGCTTTGACGCCTGCACATTTTTTAGCATATTTGCTATATCCAAAGTATATTGTTGAAAAAACTATTCAATTAACAAATGTGGAAAAAGAAAAGGCCTTGCAGTTCGCTTCAGAAAAGTATGGAGGTGAATTTTCCAAAATGGTGATGAAATTTCATAAACAACGAGAACCGTTTATTGGTGAAACTTATGATTTAATATTAGCGCATCAAAAAGAAAATGCTATGGATTTTTGGCTGTCACTGAAAAATATAAAAGAATGTATCTCTGAGGCACATATGATCAGTATTACTCAATTGTTGTGCGGTGCGTGTTCATCAGCCGGGGTTGAGAGAACATTTTCAACTTTTGGACTAGTGCATTTCAAATTAAGGAACAAGTTAGGTGTAGAAAAAGCTGCCAAATTAGTCTTTTTATATAAATTATTAAACAAAAATTGACCTGTTTCTGTATTACTGTACAATGTACACTATTAAAAATAAAATGATGTCTAATAATTAAATCATCTATTGAATCACCTATGAATTAATGTTATGATATTACATTAAAAAGACGATTTAAACATACAAAAGTCAGTGTAAATGAAAAGATCGATTTAAATCAAAAAAATCGATTTAAATCAAAAAAATCAAGTGTTTTGATTTTATTTAAAAAACATCGATTTTTTTCATACCCTGCTTTCATCACATTGTACTAACATTTTTGGTAATGATAACTTATCTTTTCTGGCTTCTTCCAAGATTCTTTGAACCCGAATTTTTTTCTCCGACTCAATAATTTGTTGAAATGAAACATTATAGTTGCAACCAGATAACCGTCGATACTTCCCAAATCTATTTTCTAAACAATCAGTTTGAAACTTTCCAGGTAAGATGTACTTTACACAAAATTGTTCTAGTGAATATTGAATTATATCTATTAACACTGATGTACTTCTTTCAATAGCAGAAAAGGTATCTTTTGTTAAACCTACACAAATATTTAAATCACACAATTCTTTCCACTTTTTAATCCATGTTACAAAATCTTTTAAAAATTGTACTTTGGCATCGTAAATACTAGATATTGGACCCGACCATTCATTTCTTTTTACAATGCCCTTGATAGTGCTTTTTGAATTAACAATATCCCACCACTTTTTGATTATTTCTAAAAATGTAGCAGTATCATTATACTGCTCGTTTTGTTTAAGAGCAGCAATAGTTGAGGAATGAAATAGGTTGTCCACCAAAGTGACATTTTGACGTTCAATACTGCTAGGAAATAAACTTTTGTTGTTCAATTTAAAAGCTTTTTTTGTTATAGAATTCCTCTCATTTTCATGTGTTTGTCGTAAGTGCTGAAATGATGCCTTCTTAATAGTAGTAAAATTAATAAAATCTGGAAATAAAAATGTGTGCAAATAGTTTTTTTGATTGATCCAATTATTTCTAACGTTCTTAAATATATGAACAAAATCATAAGTTAAAAATAATTTTAAATTGCTAAAATTAGGATTCTCAATAAAGTATTCATTTGGACAAAAAACTTTATACATTAATTGATTAATTCTATTATTATCAGTTATGATCGTTACAAATTTCAAACCAAATTGTTGAAGCCAATTTATTACAGACAAAGTTAAATTTTGCATGTACTTTCCAGTAACACAGGTAACAGGTACTAAACGAACGATTTCTTTAAAATTACCAAAACTGGAACTAATCATAAAGCTTTGAACTGTTTTTGCAATCTGCGAGGTATCATTTTCTGCACATCCTACAATACTTTGTGCTTTGTATGTTAACTTTTTGTTGACATAAATTTCATCAATTAATAGTGATACATAACGTTCCCTTTCACATAGTTTTTGAGAGATGTTGGTCAAATAAGAATATGTGTTATTCTGGTTTGTAACATTTATATTAAGTGAAGCAGAAATATGTTGCAGATACCTCTTATGTGGTAAAATTAAATACTGGCAATAAATCAAAAAAGCAAATATGACTGTGGTCGGGTCATATCTATTTGCCTTGCTTATAATTAACCGTATTTGAGTCAATATAATGTCTATCTGTGTTTTATACATAAATTCATCACACTTGCCACTATTTATAATGTATTCTAAATAACTGCACACTTTTTTTTTAAAATGTTCACATGGTTGCTCAGGGATCTTCTCCTGTTCTAGATTTTTATAATGAACTAATAAATTATCTATTTGAGACAACCTAGACAACTTTAAATCACAAGGTAGAATCCACTTTAAATCATGAGCTGATAACTCTGTTTCGCTAAAAAAAACTGTTACAAAGAGCTGCTTTGACACACATATAGAACACTTGATTTTTAAAGGACTCAGTGGAGCATCATCATCATAATCACTATCACCCTTTAAATGTAAAACCAGACACAATTATTTAAAATTTAAAAATTCCACTCCTTAATACTTTATTTAAATAAATAAAATGTTATTAGGTGAGGTTAGGTACATGACACTTTTGTTTAATAATTTACCTCTAGAATAATATAAATATACAATACAAAATCGTTCCCACCTCAAATTATTAATTTGTAGATGCAGTCAGATAAAGGTTTGACGTGTAATACAGAAAAAAGCAGCAAAAACTTGCGTATAAACATTAATTCACAATCATCTGAACACAACAAATGGACTAATTACAATGTTGCCATCTAACATCACGGCTTGTAAATGAAGATGGCATTGATCAGTCACGTACGGGTGTTCTTAAACAAAGTTGTTTTTTATTTGATTTGTGTTTAAATTTAAATTAAAATGGATAGGTAAGTAATATATACATTTTGTAATTGAGATATTTTCTTTTATTTAAAAAATTAAGAAATACAAAATTATTTGCTTTGGTAAATAAATGAAGTTATTTTATTTTTAATTTTATTAAGTTATTGTTTCTGACATTTTAGTTCCATTTTGCAGTCTGGTTTTATTTTTTCAAAATGGTTTTTATTAATAAAAGAGTATCCAAATCTCGCATTTTGGCATTTGTTTGCATGTATCATGTTGTACGTATTTTGCTGCAACTATAAATTCTATTATTATTATTATTATTATTTTAAAGGTTTATAGTAAGAATAAAAGCTAAAGATTCGACTAATAAATCCAAGCAAAAGCCAGGAACGTCAAAGTCTTGTGACAATACACAAAATCCTTCAACCAAATCTGTTGTGGAAATAGTCGACAATCTAGAAAGTCGCAGTTTAGGACCTGAACATTCCGCATCTGAATCTGAAAACTCTGACACTCATGATCCAGACTTACACGAACCAATAATGAAAATAAAAACAAGTATTCTCAAAAATTCAAATTAGACTGGGAAGCCCAATAAAAATGGCTCAGAGAAGGTTCTGGGGGAAAGCCGTTATGTATAGCGTGTAATATAACAATACACTGCAACAAATATAACATTAAAAGACATAACGAAAGCCTTTTACCAAAAAAAAAAAATTTTAAAACTTGAAAATACAGTTGACTCGCGATAGTCCGACACTTGATAGTCCGACACGCTCGGTAATCCGACGCCGTATCTAGCCGCATTTCGCGCCTCGTGTAGTGACAGGATTCTCAAGTCTTCCTTTTGTTAATAGCTTGCTGCCTTTACTAGTTCATTGAAGTGTTAAGTGTCAAGTGATGGCAAATACAAGTGGAATCACTATAAAACGTAAACATAAAACATTAACTCTTTCTGAAAAATGGAAAATAATTAAGAGGTTAGACCGTGGTGAAACTCCAACAACTATTTTTAAAGCTTATGACATCGGGCGACCAACCATCTATGACATCTTGAAAAATCGAGAAAAAATTGAACATTTTGTGAAAACTGTTGAAGACGACTCAAAGAGAAAAACTCTTAGATTGGCTGAATTTCCCCAAGTAGAAGAAGCTCTTTATTCTTGGTTCAAACAGCAAAGGAACAGACAGGCTCCGACTTTTGGGGATCTTTTGAGGGAGAAAGCAAAATTCTTTTATCGTGAAATTACAAAAAAAGATGATTTCCGCGCCAGTGACGGGTGGTTTGAGAATTTTAAAAAGCGACATGGTATTCGTTATGTTCAGATGAGTGGAGAGAAATTGTCTGCTGACGAGACAGAAATTCCTAACTTTATCAAGAACCTCACCTCGAAAATCACTGAATTAGGCCTTACGCCTGATCAAGTCTACAACGCCGACGAAACGGAATTAAATTGGCGGCAACTTCCCACAAAAACATTTGTGACAGATGATGAGAAAAAAGTGTCTGGGAGAAAACTTCCAAAAGAAAGAATCACTTTAATGGTTTGTTCAAATGCCGCTGGGAATCATAAGTTGAAACTGCTAGCTGTAGGTAAAAGTAAGAACCCGCGGACATTTAAAAACACCAAGATAGAAACTCTTCCAGTGGTATATAAGAATCAAGGACGAGCGTGGGTCACTCAAGAAATTTTCCGAGACTGGTTTTACAACCATTTTGTCCCAGAAGTAAAACAAGATTTGAAACAAAAAAAACTACCGTTAAAGGCCCTTTTACTGTTAGATAACGCCCCCGGATATCCGGCCGTGGAGGAATTGAGAGTTAAGACAGCTAATGGGTTCATTGAAGTTATGTATTTGCCAGCAAACACAACTGCTGTCATTCAACCAATGGACCAAAATGTAATAAAAACATTGAAGGCACATTACAAAAAGCGCCTACTGATGGACATCGTCAGCCAGCCCGATGCAGACATCACTTCTGTTTTGAAGTCATTTAACATAAAGAATGCCATCCTTAACGCATCATTTGCATGGCAACAAGTAAAAACGTCAACTCTCATAAAATCGTGGAAGCATATTTGGCCAGAAAATCAAGTTAATGGAGTTGTGGATGACACACTGACACTTTGTGGTAATATCACCGTTCCACAAGAATGTTTAGAAGACTTAAGAACATGGGTCTTAGACGGCAACTTAAATGCGGATGAAACAGATGATGAGATAGTACTGCAAGTCACGTCTACTGTTCAAGACGAAACAATCGAGGAGGCCGTGGAGGAAAAATATACCGTCAGCTGTGATGAAGCTTTGGCGGCCGCCAACACATTAATACGCTGGTGCGAGGAGCGTGAACTGGACTTCAACAACGTTTTTATGCTGAAAGACATCCAAGAAAAAGCCATGACAGACTGTTTACGTAAGAAAAAACAAAAAACAATCACAGACTATTTTAATCTGTAAGTTTGCACAATGTTCGCTCTGTACTTTAGTTTTTTTGTAAACGCTTAATCGTTTTGTGTTTTTCAATTTTATATGCAATAAATCTCTCTTTTTTGTGAAAAATAATGCCTAAATTGATTATTGTACACCTTTGATATCGAAGAGTATACAAAATAATACGTCAACAATTAATTTTCTTAACTTATATGGACAAATTCAGTAAAAATAAACTAACCTTCGGTAATCCGACATTTTTGGTAATCCGACACCCCCTCGGTCCCATAACTGTCGGATTATCGCGAGTCAACTGTACTCCAAAAATTACCGAAATTATCCCGAATGAAAAACAAAAGAAACTCGATACTTTAATTAAAACGGCAGAATTAGGTATATGTATGTTTTTGCACGAACATAATTTGCCCCTTCTCTTAGCAGATCACCTCGTTAAATTTATTCCTCATACTTGCCCAGACTCCGAAGTAGCTAAGTCATTGGCCTGCAGCAGAACAAAATCAAATCATCCAATGCACTAAACACATTACATAGTAGAAAATTGAATTGCACGCAACTGCTACCAATAACTGGTGCCCTAATAAAACTTAATCAATATTTAACAACGGAAATGAATCGATTAAAATTGGAGATAGAAAGAACAAATCGACCATCTACTACAAACTGGTCTTTTTTGCATCTTTGACTTTAAGTAGAATAATAATATTTAATAAAAGGAGGTCCGGAGAAACGGCTCGAATGACTCTTCACCATTACGCTATGAGACCTATGTGGTCTGAACAGACCACAGAGGAATCCAAACAAGCAATGACTCATTTTGAAAAAAAACTTGCTGATCATTTTTCTATAGTGGAAATTCCAGGAAAACGAGGAAGACGTGTCCCAGTGTTGTTAACGCCTGAGATGAAATTAGCAATAGATCTGCTATTAAGGACAAGAACTGTTGCCGGTATATCAAAAAATCCATACGTATTTGCTAGAAGTGGACCGTATGTAGAATACATGAGGGGACACGATTGTCTTAGAAGATGCTGTGAACTTGCACAGCTGCAATCACCAGAAAATATAAATGGAAAAAAACTGCGAAAGTATGTGGCTACAGTAACACAAATTATAAACCTTACAGAAAATGAAACCGATTGGCTTGCCAGCCATTTGGGGCATGATGCCCGCATTCACAGAGATTTCTATCGTTTTCATGAAAGTACGGTGGAATTGACAAAGGTGAGCAGGTTGCTAATGGCAGTTGACAATGGAGAAGCTAACAAATTTTCAGGAAAGAAGTTAAATAAAATTGAATTATAAGGTAATGTTTTTAATAATTCAAATGATGTTTTAAGACGAACATTTTCATACGATATTAATGTGTTCTCAAAATTGTAGAATATAAATTATATTTTAGATTTAGAATTAGATTTTTTTCGATAGATTTACCGCAGATGGAAATGGACGACCACCTCCAAATTCTGATTTAATTAGTGATGGTTCAAATAAGAATTCTTATTACATAAATATATCTGAAAATAATAAAAAAAAAAAAACTAAAAATAAAAAAATTAAAGAAGTTGTTAGGAAGACTGACTGCATGGTCACCTTTAGAGAGTGAAGCCGTTTTGGAATTTTTTAAATCGAGTATTAGGAAATATTCCTGAAAAAACCAAATGTGAAGAATGCCTTAAAACCTATCCTGTACTAAGCAACAGAAAATGGACAGATGTAAAGTTTTACATCAAAAATTATTTGACCAAAATAAAAAAAAGCAAAAATTGTTTATAAAGTAGAACAGTTACCAACATTATTTTAGTTCGTAAAACAGATGTTTTATTTTTGGTATAAATTTTAAATGTTTACATTGAAAACTAAAAAAATGAGTTTATTAAAAATTACAGAAATTTGTTATTTTAAATGATTCTAAGAACTAGTTCTGGGAAAAACTAAATGTGAAGATGTCTATACATCTTGTAACTAAGTAACAGGTAATGGATAGATGCACAACTACACCAAAGATCATTTCAAAATTGCGTATAAAATTGTTATTATTACAATTTATTCAATAGAAACTAAGAAATGTTTTATTTTCATTTCATATTTTAAGTATTTGTATTGAAAGGTTTAAAAAAAAAAGTTTATTAGAAATCATGTAAATTTATTATTTTGTATTAAAGCATTATACTAGGTTTATATTTTTAAAATATTTTTATATTCAATGATAAATTATTTTTTTGTATAATTGATTATTTATAACCAGTACTTTAGTTATACAGTACGAGAACCTAAAAATAAAAATATTAGAAGTTATAGTTTTTAAACTGCTTACCCATGATTCTTCTAGTCCATCTCATTTAACCTTGCGGGACTGGCGCGCGGACTGTGAGTCCGCAGCGCTTTTACATTTGGATTTACCGCCAAGTCCCCCACTTTTTGAAACCGACCGTGTGTCGTATTCTTCGAGCATCATATTAGTAGTACTACTTGAGAGTTTGAAGCGTGTTGGTGGTTTTGTTTTAATGTTATAAACGATTGCGGAGAGTCCGCAGCCAGTATTTACGTACTGCCGTTTTTGAACTATTATTTAAATTATTTATATTGGTGTTTTAAACATTGTTCAATGTAAGTAACGTATTTTGTTTGTGCTATTGTGTAATTTAGCTTTATTACGAAAATTGTGGCAAAATGTAAAATGGCGGTGTATATAAACTTGTATATTTCGGATGTATGTTTTCGAAACCAATAAGACGGACAAATTTTGTTGTTTGTAGTTTTATTTGATATCGAATTAATGTTTGAGAAGGAGGAACAATTAGTATAGATGACGAAGAGGAAGAGGAGGATAATGAAGATGATAATTTAAAAACGCAGGAATTACATTCAGATACCGAGCAGGAAATTTCTGATGCTGAAAATGAGGAGCAAGTTTCATCATCACCGCATTTTGTAGGAAAAGACAAAACAACTATGTGGTCAAAACATATTCCGCATTGAAGTAGAACTCGGGCGGAGAATATAATAACACGCCTTCCTGGACCGAAGGCTGCTGTAAAACATTTGAAACGGCCATATGAAATTTGGAAACACTTTTTTGACTTGCAAATGTTAGAAATGATCGTCGAATATACCAATCAACATATTCAGAAAAGTTCACAACATTATTTCTGCAAAGGAAACCGACCTTATTGAAATTCAAGTACTAATAGGTTTACTATATTTGGTAGGAGTCCTAAAATCAGGTCGCCTAAATGTAAAAGAATTATGGAACAACAATGGAACTGGTGTTGAGCTATGCCGATTTACAATGTGTAAATTTCGTTTCATGTTTTTGCTTCAACATTTGCGATTTGACAACATGGATACTCGTGAGGAAAGAAGACAAATAGATAAACTGGCACCGATTAGAAATCTATTTGACTCTTTTGTTGAAAAATATAAATCTGCATACACGCCATTCCAAAATGTAACAATCGATGAAAAATTGGAGGCTTTTCGTGGAAAATGCTCTTTTCGGAAATATATACCAAGTAAGCCGAACAAATACGGTCTGAAAGTGTATGCTCTAGTTGACTCTAAAACATATTACACCCTCAACTTGGAAGTTTATGTTGGTACACAACCAAATGGCCCCTATGTTTCTGACAATTCTGCATCTGCATTAGTAAAAAGATTAGTAGAACCAATTAGGAATTCAAAACGAAATGTAACTTGTGATAACTGGTTTACTAGTATCCCGTTAGTATGCACACTGTATAATGAATACAAACTAACGTTTTTGGGCACCATAAGGAAAAACAAACGTGAGTTACCTCCAGAAATGGCTTACAATACCTACATCACATTAGTGTCATATGTCCCTAAAAAAAACAAAAATGTGCTAGTAGTATCAACCCTCCACCACGACGATAAGATAGACAAACTGACGGGCAAACCTGAAATGATAGTGGACTACAATGACACAAAAGGAGGCGTGGACACTTTAGACAAAATGTGTGTGGCATATGATTGTGCTCGAAACACACGAAGATGGCCAATGGTTATCCTCTACTCCATGTTAAATATAGCTGGGGTAAATTCCATGGTATTATATAATCAGCAGAACGTGGATACATATATGACACGCCGAGATATTTTGCACTTGCTGTGTTTCGAGTTAGCTGAAGATCATATGCGTTGTCGTCTAACTTTAAATAATATTCCTCGAACTATAAAATCAAGAATTAAAGAAATTCTTGAAATAGATAATGCTGTGCCTGCTTCTAATCCACCAAATACAATGGGTCGCTGTAGCTAATGCGATAGGAGGAAACATTTATGTGCCTGGAACATTTGATATCTATATGTCCAGAATGTCACAGCGAATAGTTTTAAGTTCAAACAAGTTATTAATCTGGAGTAAATACATTTATTTTAAGTTTTTAGGTTTTTTTTGGTAGTCGTAAGTTTGTAAGTTACAAAATACATGTTGTTCAATTATTTTTAATGTTTCAATATAAATATACACATATAATTACAAATTTATATTCATAATTACCTGCCAAACCAGTCTCTCAGATTCTTCAACCATGATATTTTTGAACGACCAACAGGTCGCTTTCCTTTATTTTTCCTTGTATTATCAGCTGTAGCAGACGGTTTTGGACCCGCACTACGTGCGCTAAGTATTCCATTTTCTTTCTTTTTATTGTGTCCAGAATTTCGCATTCTTTGTTCATTTTGTTAGTACTTCTAGATTGGTGATCAGTCCAGGGTATGCGCCATATGCTTTAATAACACCACATTTCAAATGCCTGTAATTTGTTCAAGTGGTTTTCTTCAGAGTCCACGCCTCTACTACATACAACAACACATTGCAGTATATGCATCCTCAGTTCGATACTAACATCATGGTTATATAATTCTTTAACGCTACAAAGAACAACCTTACTGTTTCAATTCTTGTTCTAACTTCAAGTGTTTGATCTCCTTTTTGCGCCATCCATGCCCCAAGGTATTTATATTGACTTACTCTTTTTGTGATAGTATTTACCACACCCAAGTTTCATTTAGTTTTGTAAATAGACGTTGTAAATCGTTGATTTCGCTTGCAAACAATATTGGGTCACCTGCATATCGAACATTATTGGTAGTCTCGCCCATTAATCTTTATGCCTGCTGATTCTTCGTTAAAATATTTAACAATAAAGGTGACGGGATGCACCCTTACCTGACCCCTCTGCGTATAAGAATATGTTCGGTTGTATCATTTTCGATTTTTACCTTGACTCCCTGCCCAAGTAAAGGTTCTTAAGTATTCTGACATCCCATGGATCTATGCTTTTCGTTTGGAGAATTTGTGCTAGTTTGTTATGTTTCACTTTGTGTTAATAACCCCATATTGTAGGACAAATAAGTAACTTTTGGTTACATTTGTATCGACATTCTGTATTTACACTGTCCTTTTTTGTCAAAAATAGTTTGAGAACATTAATAGCACCATGTATACCCTTTTCGACCTAGATACGAATGGTAAACCGTTTGCACAGTTATGTATACCAATATGAATGATAAACCGTAAACACAATTATGCATACCAATATTAGTGATAATACGTAAACACAGTTATGTATACCAATATTAGTGGTAAACCTTAATACAGTTATGTATACCAATATTAGTGGTAAAGGCTACCACAAACAAGTTTTCTCTATAAAACAGGTAGTATGGAAGGTATTAATACCAGAGTTAGTTTGTATTATTTTTAAAATATATTTAACGTATTTGTCAACTAATCAGCCATGCTTCCACAATTACGATTGCTGCACAGGGTCCACAAATATTGGCAAACATGTATGAGTGTGAGTGAGTGTGTGTGTGAGTGTGTGTGAGTGTGTGTGAATGTGTGTGTGCGTGTGTGCGTATGTGAGAGTGTGTGAGTGTGTGTGTGTGTGTGTGAGTGTGAGTGTGAGTGTGAGTGTGAGTGTGAGTGTGAGTGTGAGTGTGAGTGTGAGTGTGAGTGTGAGTGTGAGTGTGAGGTGTGAGTGTGTGAGTGTGTGAGTGTGTGAGTGTGTGAGTGTGTGAGTGTGAGTGTGTGTGAGTGTGTGAGTGTGAGTGTGTGAGTGTGTGAGTGTGGAGTGTGTGAGTGTGTGAGTGTGTGAGTGTGTGAGTGTGTGAGTGTGTGAGTGTGTGAGTGTGAGTGTGTGAGTGTAGTGTGTGAGTGTGTGAGTGTGTGGTGTGTGTGTGGTGTGAGTGTGTGAGTGTGGTGTGTGGGTGTGTGTGAGTGTGTGAGTGTGTGAGTGTGAGTGTGTGACTGTGTAGTGTGTGATGTGTGAGTGTGTGTGTGAGTGTGAGTGTGTGAGTGTGTGAGTGTGTGAGTGTGTAGTGTGAGTGTGTGAGTGTGTGAGTGTGTGAGTGTGTGAGTGTGTGAGTGTGAGTGTGTGTGTGTGAGTGTGTGAGTGTGTGAGTGTGTGAGGTGTGAGTGTGTGAGTGTGAGTGTGAGTGTGTGAGTGTGTGTAGTGTGTGAGTGTGTGCGTGTGTAGTGTGTGAGTGTGTGAGTGTGTGAGTGTGTGTGTGTGAGTGTGTGAGTGTGTGAGTGTGTGAGTGTGTGAGTGTGTGAGTGTGAGTGTGTGAGTGTGTGAGTGTGTGAGTGTGTGTGTGTGTGGTGAGTGGTTTAGTGTGTGTGTGTGTGTGTGTGTGTGTGTGTGTGTGAGTGTGTGAGTGTGTGTGATGTGTGAGTGTGTGAGTGTGTGTGAGTGTGTGTGAGTGTGTGTGTGTGTGTGTGTGTGAGTGTGTGGTGTGTGTGAGTGTGTGAGTGTGTGAGTGTGTGTGAGTGTGTGAGTGTTGAGTGTGTGAGTGTGTGAGTGTGTGTGTGAGTGTGTGTGAGTGTGTGTGGTGTGAGTGTGTGAGTGTGTGGTGTGTGAGTGTGTGAGGTGAGTGTGTGCGTGATTGTGCGTGAGTGCGTGAGGCGTGAGCGCGTGTGCGCGTGTGCGCGTGTGCGCGTGTGTCGCGCGTGCGCGGTTGTGCGTGCGTGCGTGCGTGCGTCCCCAGTAAATTTAAGTCCCCATTTAAAACTGGTGTAGCCTTAACAGAAAGCCTCGATGGTGGCGATTTTATTGGACTCGATGTACTCGAATGAGGTATGTCCATAACAGATATTTGAAAACTTTCATTGAACTTGAAGGCTTTGAGATCTAACTGATCGCGAAGAGTACGCAAAGAATTTTGTAACTCTTTAAGACGGGCGAGTTCGTCTGAAGATATCTCACAACATGTGCGCGTTCGATGTAAACGTTGGTCAGCGTGGGCTAAAGTAGCGAGAACACTTAAATACGCGCCTCCCCACAACATCTTCAAATGACGCAATTTTCGCATAATCTAGTAATTATGCCGGAAACAGCAGTTAAATCGTCATTGACAGAAAATGGATAAGACGGAAGGGCAAAGTCATCGGATTTTTCAGCTTTTAAAAGTCGTCGCAACGTTGCTCGACTGTCGTCAATCGTATGAGCTAACGCACCCCACGAATTTTAACTCGTATTCAAGTTCACCTAACTGTAATCGATTAATGTCCATATTGGTTGAAAAATAAAGAAACCTGTGTGCACTAATTAAAAAAAATTTGCATAGGTATAATAAAACAGTAACAAACAAAAAAAAACACCGCTCAATATTGAAAATCTATATAAACACTCGAATTCAAATCAAGCGAATTTATAATACTCTCGATACCCTACAAATATATATGTACATACAACTTTACCAGTAACATTTTGTACTTACAATTTAAATATACCTTTTTCTGATTGTGGTGCACCTTTTTGCTAAACAATTTCTAATAAAAGAAATAAAAGACATGAAAGGTTAACGGAATAGCTAAAGACAGTGATGAAGATCTTTGAGAAATGATTACCATAAAAGAAAGAAAAGTAAGGATGAGGTAAGTTAATTCTGGCCCCATGTTGGGCGCCACTTTTATTACAGCGAAGCTGGAATATTGTACCCGGCTTAAGTGCTAGCTCAACTCAGGGGGATGGACCTAGTTCCCGATATAATCGCTGGATTAACTTACCTCTAGAAACCCGGATGCGCCACTCTCTTTAGAAATATTATTAGGTACCAGCTCTGGTAAAGAGAGAAAGCCAGAGTCGACCATAAGGTTAGATTCGTAACAATAAAAGAAAGGAGTCAGGTAACACCACAGCAAATACAAAAGACTGAGAACGTAGTTTCCAATCTGAATATTTATTGTAAATAAATAAAAAAAATTCAAACATAACCTAGTTAGAACCAAAAAAAAAAAGGTACGTCAGTAATTACACAGGTTATAACACCAAAATGAGGGTTAACTCTTAGCAATCTTACATATATTCAAATAGTTATCATAACACAAATAAATAGTTCCTGACATGTATATTTGAGGGGAAAAAAAACAAATACCTTTAATTAAATCAAACGTGTTGTTACACACAATATGAGGATTAATTCTTATGCCACAGTAGTAGTAATGAGGCACCTTCCGCCGCCATCTTGGATTTTGACGTCACAAGCCCGCCCACGTGGGGGACCGGATTTTCCACCCTTATTTTTACACGCTTACGTGTGAGACCGGATTTTCCACCCCTATTTTACACATCCACGTGTGAGACCGTATTTTCCACCCCTATTTTTGCACAGCCACGTGTGAGACCGCATTTTCAACCCTTATTTTTACATACCCTCGTGTGAGACCGTATCCTTTCTTTTCGAGGGCAACCCTAATTAATTTTACACACCCACGTGTGAGACCGTGTTTTCAACCCTAATTATTTTTTACTCGCTTACGTGAAGGACCGTATTACCCTTATTTTTATGATTTTTGGGGAGTCTTATGGCTGTATTAAGGACCTTTTGGCAGCTAGGAATTTTGCTAACGTGAGGACTGGGGTGGCGGCTGGTCTTGGCTTGGGGTTGTACTTAGGGCTGGGGCTGTATGTAGAGCTAGGGTTGGAGTTTAGGGCTGTATTTAGGGGTGGGGGCTGTATGTAGAGCTAGGGCTGGAGTTTAGGGCTGGTCTAGGGATAAGCCTTAGAGTTTAGTCTTGGGGCGGGACCTGTAGCTAGGTCTTAGGGTTATTTCTGATGGTAATTATCTTCAGCCTTAATTAAGGTCCTTTTGGTTGTAACCCTAGAGGTTAGGCAACCATGCATTCGGAAAATCGCAAACACGAAAACGAAAATCGCTAACACGAAAAAACGAAAACGAAGAAATCGCAAACACGAAAAACAAAAAACGAAAAAGCACAAACATGAAAAACGAGAATGAAAATTCGTTAACACGAAAAAACGAAAACGAAAAAATCTCAAACACGAAAGACAAAAACGAAAAAACACAAACATGAAAAATGAAAATGAATCGCAAACACGAAAAACGAAAACGAAAAGAATCACAAACACGAAAAAACAAAAACGAAAAATTCGTTAACACGAAAAAAGGAAAACGAAAAAATCGCAAATACGAAAAACACAAACATGAAAAATGAAAATGAAAATTCGCAAACACGAAAAACGAAAACGAAAAAATCACAAACACGAAAAAACAAAAACGAAAAAGTCGCAAACACGAAAAACGAAAACACGAAAAACGAAAACGAAAAAAACACGCGAATACGTAAATGCATAAAACGATAGCATGCAAAGCTGCAGAATGAATTAAAGCAAGGAGTTGGTGTTTATAAATAAAATAATTCTGTTTATCTGTTTTATTCTTTATATCCAAATGGAAGAGTATCAAAATTTTCTATTCTACGTCGCTTAGAATAACTTATCCTATACTGCTTAGATTCCGGTCTACTTAATACATTATAACAACTATCTCTAACTATTTTTCTGTCATTATATACAAACAAAGAGTCTTTACTATTACTAAGCACCATATCTTTCATCGAATCAAAGTTTATAATGCGCGAGTTCTTATAATTTAAGGTAATGCCTTTCACTTTACACACGGATTTAACTGTTTTATCACTGGTTGAAAACACATTATAACTATAGTTTTTAGGTCCGGCACTAACAAATTCGGCTATATAACTCCCCATGCCGTACGCCTCCAGCTCGTCGGTCATCTGGCCAAGGAAATCCCCACATGTTGGGTTCCAGTCGCCGGGTTTTGCGACAAATATCACACTGTCTGTGTCGTAATACAGAACACGTCGGTCTAGTTTCTCCAGGTAACTATATAGCTCTAAACGTGCATGAGCTGTCGTGTATGCGGCTATGGATACATTAATTGTTTTTTGTGATTCGCCCTCTCCCTCCGGTCTATCCCAATTCACCATCACAACGTTATCGTTAATAGGTATTATAGATTGTACCTGAACCAATGGATCTGTGAGTAATTTGAAAAAGTCCTTTGGTTCAGATACAATACTACACTGGGTTAAATTCTCGCGCTGACCAAACTTACCCCAAAAAGAATTCAGCATAAGTTTGGCCAGGTACCTTAAACCGGGATTTTTCTTAATATTACTAGGTTCTAACCGAATCCCCTCTTTCTCATAATATTCAGTTATGTATTGAGCCTTCTCGATTTCCGACGTACAATGACTAGGCCACCCTGAACATTCCTGCTTTAGTTTTAAGAAATTATCGATGTACCCGCTAAATAAACCACCCTGTTTAGTTGCTCTATCATACGTGGTCACCTCGTATTCCCAAACTTCAAAAACATCAAGGACTATATAGTTTTTAACGATAGCTTTACGCAGTTCGTCAGCTACAAATGTTCCAACGAAACTGCGCTCAGCTTCACTATGTCTACATTCCTCCTGATTTAATTCAACACCGCACGTCTTACATAACACAAACATCAGTTTGCCGTGCATTTTTAAAGGTAAAACAGGATGGTAGAGATTAGAGGGTGGTAGTACTCTGCATTTAATTAAACCCTCCACCGTGTCTAATGAAATGTTCTTACATTCTAGTCCTACATGAATTTTCGGATGACCTATGGGATATTTACAATATTTATTTACAAATGGGTATAATGAGCACACGTCATAATACATAATTTTCTCGTTCAAGCCGTCACATTGATGATAAAGCTTACTAGCATTAGTGCGGCCTCCGTAAAATGCGTCACGTGGGTTTAAGGGGTCATCATCCTGGTTGCCTAAATTCTGAATAAACGTTCTCAATTCGTCGTTAACGAGTATTTGTTTTTTAAAATCGCATTCGCGCATCTCCACAAGATTGTATCCGCGCTCGCGTATAAATTGAGACCGCGCCACCGTGTTCTCATTCCGTGCAAGCATAGAGGTACTTACACCCAGTTTAGGGTCCATGTTGGCCTGATTGGGGAAACATTCCTCGCAGCCGTGCCAATAACAGCCAAGAAATTCAAAAACGGTATTTGACTCAGCGCAATACCCGTCGACCTTAACACCTTCAGGTATTCTAAATTCGCGAGCTTTTCCTGCGTGTTGTATAGTCACCTGCTGAGAATGTTCCACCCAACGTAACCACTGGATCGCGATTTTGGATTGATTGTCGGCACGTCTATAACCACCCTTAGGAATAAGCCCTATTGTATTTTCTCTGAGGAAACGCCTGCGAAACACTTTATTGCAAGCGCTAGCAATAGTGGTCGCCTCCTCGAACGGATCGACTTTATTTTGGGTCGTGAAGGTGGACCAGAAACTAATGCAACCTTTAACGAGGATCTTAACATCCATCAGGCAATATCTCTCAATCTCCTCACTCATCTTAAAAACATAATTACTCTGGGCCGTGTGCCAGTCTAAGAGTTTTGTCGATCACCAGTCGACATCTGATCTGCACAATAATATTCCAGTGCTGGCAAAGGACCCTCGTAATTCTGGTTCACGGATGAGTTGAAGAGGTATGGGAAATAACCCTTGGACTCGGGGAAATTGAAGGTTTTCGGAAATGCCGAGAGCGGTGACGGTATGAAATTAAGGGAGTCAATAAATCTAATATCACCACATTGAATGGAAATTAATTTTAGACCGTTGCAGATGACATTAGGTCTCCACTGATTATTATTAGTTAACATGCATCTAAGCACAAAACACCCATCGTACCCCTTCATGTTATGTGCGATGCATGTAACCTTAAACTTTCTTGCTCTCTCGGCAACATATGACAAGAAGGATTCAACAGGGTTTTCCCTGAAAATGTGCACTCTTTCACCACACTTTGAGCACTGCTCATCTAAATTGTCAACATGTTTGATACAGACAGAGCAAACATTCGCGGCCACGCATAGATTGGGCTCATGCAGAAACCTATCATTCGTACCCTCACACACTTTTTCCTGCATACACTCCAAATCGTAAAAGATAAACATAGATGGTTTACCATTAGTACTGTCACGTCGAGCATTGCTAATGGCCATGTAGCAGAGATGACCGATAGGTTTTTGGCTCTGACACGTGGAACAGTAGCTGTATCCGCATCTATGTTTACCCTTTACTTCATGGGTTTTAAGACACTTTAAACATCTACGCAATTTTTCGCATATTTTAGCGTCCTGGTGGTTTTTAAGACAATCCTGACCGTAAAAAAATCTCCTGCAATCACTGCAAGTAATTTTTGGGTTTTCAATAGAACATGGCGGCTTCTGATGACACGCTGGGCATTGGTACATACATTTTACATGCCGTTTTTTGTTATTACAACGTTTTCTACACAGCTCGCAGTAATAACCGCAAGTAAATGCTGATGTGAGACTAGTGATTACGTTATAGTGTTCGTCTTCTAATATTAAATTTAAAACTACCCTACATGGCTCCCTAGGACCCTCAAAATAAACCGAATCACCTATACGCGAATTATAAACTACAATGGTATATGAATCTAAATGATTTTGAAATGATTGGATGTGCTCGTAACTACCACCCTGACTAAGATCTACCGCTGTCTTGGCAAAGCTGTATAGCCCGTTCTTGAAGTAAGGGATAACCCAATACCATACCATAACGCATCGAATCGTTATTTTTAAATGCAATAGCAATGACTAAGGCGCGCGCTAAACAATTATTTTCGTTAATTGTTGATGGTACAACAACAATACCTTGTCTTTTGGATTTACAAAAGTCTGCAAATTTTAACCCTGTCAAGTTTTTGCGTCCATAGCCTACAGGCACAACTACTCTATCAACGTTTAAAACTAATAAGTCACTTGAGAAAAAACTAGCATTGCTCTGCATTACCTTTTCCAGCAGCGACATTATCACTTTCACCGACAACTGGTCCACTCTTCTGAACGAAATGCCAATTGGTTTGTCGGGGAAATTTGGGTTCCTTAATGTTATCCCTACACGATCTGAAGGAGCAGCATCCTTAACTATGTATGAATACAATTCATCAAATGCATTCTGTAAAAATATGTATTAGATAAATTTTTAGTAAATGGTATATTTTACCTGTAGCCACGTTAGGGGATTATCCTTGCACGTCTCGTCATTGAAGCTAAACCGTAGTGTTTTACATGTGGTATTAAATTTTTTAATAAATTTAGTGTTTGATTCCTCGATTATATTAATATGATTGAACCCTGAGGAAGGGCCGGCCTGTTGCTGAGAACCTGAACCCGATTGATCTTGTACCTGTAATGTACTCATTCAGTAAGTGATACAATAGAAATGAGAAAAGACATACCGTTATCAGATCCTCCGCATCTGTAGATTCCATCATCTCATCATCGTCAAATACATCCTCTAGATTTACTTGAGCAGGTCTATAAAAATAATAATTAAAAACTTAAAATAAAAAACAAAATATATACTTACACACCACCAACCCGCTGTACAGCTTCAACAAAATCATTATAAACATCTATCGAATCGATAGTGTCATTTTCACACAACATCTTATAAGTGATGATATTATACGCGTTTTTCAAACCCTCGTCGGTTAACACACCAGCACTGAATAATCTCAAAATATGATTAACTGAGAAAGATTCCATGATGCTGTGATGCTCTTCAAAACAGAACTAAATTAACAAGACCCTGGTGCACGTTTTTATACTATTCTTCCATGCCCCGAGGCTAATTTCAAAAGAATGTAAAAAACCATGATGTTTATCTTTTAATAACAAAATACTTATTGTTTAAGGCGAAGTTAGGTAATAACAGTTTGTATATATGTGTCAGAAATGAGTCTTAAAGGACATGTAATAATTTTTTTATTTTAGCTAAGCGTTTGTTATTATTCATTATGGTATAAAATATTTATTGCTAAACTATATCAGACGTTTAAATTCATAGAAAAATAATTTTAATTAAAATGTAAAAAATACATTTAAAAATCTAAGACCTTTTTATTTTCATCATTTTTATTACAGAACAGTCTTTGATAGTAATCTTTTTTTTTATTCCTTATATTTCCGGGTTTTAAATGGAAATAATTAAAAACCTATTTTATCAGGACTGATTCTCATACAATTAAATTTAAATTGAGATATGTATATATATTTTTTTTTTTTTTTTTAACAGTCTTAATATCAAATGATTATGATTAGAAGATATTTTTTTTTTAATCAAAGTTTTTAAATCTACGTTATATAACACAATATGTTAATGATAACATCACTTCTAATGAGGGGAAACAAATTGTTAATTACTATTTGTTGTTATATAACGCTGCTTAAAAGGTTTAAACTATTAGAAGGTCAGCGTCGATGTGACAAATAATATTTTTTATGTTAATGATAACATAACTTCTAATGAGGGAAAAATTGTTAACACGTTACTAATAATTACCCAAAAAATACATTGTACTAATTATGTTACGTTTATTTTAGTGATTTTCAATAAAGATAATAGAAAAGGTTGTTTTTATATGGAATGCTTCTACAATTAAGTTTAAATTGAAATATTTTTAAAGCATGGTTTTAGATCTACATTATATAACGGCAATATATTAAAAAGTATTAGAAGGACGGCGTTGAGTTAACAAATAACATTTTTTAACGAGGAAAAACAAATTGTTAATAAGTTTTGATTATTTCCAAAAACATACGTATTTAATTAGTCTTACGTTATTTTATTAGCGATTTTAAAAATGAAGATAACAGAAAGGCCTGTTTTTACCTGGACCTATTCTACAATTAAGTTTAAATGAGATACAATGACGTATATTTTAATCCAACTGTAATAAAAAACCGTAAATAAAACGTTAATATGTAAATATATCTTGCTG
The DNA here is from genome assembly GCA_036346205.1 of Vesta saturnalis. NCBI lineage: Eukaryota > Metazoa > Arthropoda > Insecta > Coleoptera > Lampyridae > Vesta > Vesta saturnalis. Next base: position 811,263 of record JARFJB010002177.1, read on the forward strand.
GTAACGCAAATAATGTACTTTTACATGGAGATTAAGGAATTACACTGCATTACGCTGCTTTAATCCCTACACACCCTGACTTTCAAATAATAATCCGGTAGAGATTTCGTGCTTACATAGTTAGCAGCGAAGTGATTTTTCTTCATGCATGGATATCGAGCTCTAATCATCATTTTACAGATTAGAGTAAAAACTCCATATCGCAACCTTCTACGTTAGAATCTAATTATGGAATTTCTAGAAAGCGATTGATGTTATTTTAGAAAATCACTAAACTTTCTATGACACTGGCAACAACTTTTTCGTGTATATATACATACACACACACACACACATACACACACATAGTTATATTCTACAGCGTTAGTTAACAACTCAGAAAAATGAAGCACATCATTGATATATTAATGCTCAATGGTGAGAATGATGATGAGAGTGCGATGAAGATTGTTGAAACAATGAAAGTTCTAGAAGATCAGGTTAGATCGCGCCTTCAAATACAGCAGCGAAGATTTATCGAATCAAGCATTGCATTGGAGCGATACGAATCACGTGTGCTGCATGAGCTAAAAACTCGTGGAAAAAGAAACCAACAACTAGGGGTGAGTGGTACCACGATCACGCGGCCGTATACTGCTAAAAAGCCGAGAATATATAGCGGTGAGGATAATAATAAAGGAATAATAACTGTTGAGTCAAGCGAGGACGATGAGGGAGAAGAAGGACATCATCAGGTGAAGCACTGTCAACTGCGTCAGCATCATCAGCGGCAGCAACAACAGCTGACGATCACAGCGAGGACTAAGCTGACAAAAACATCTAAAGAGAGGAGGAAGAAGAAGTTAACATTACAGAACCAGCCGACTCTTGATACTTTCGTCATCCGCAAATCGCGCCCCTCGCCGTCGCCGTCGTCTGAAGTGCCACTCTCTGGAAAAGTTAGCGAGGACATAAAAAAGAAGGAGTGTCAGGGACGATTGCTGTCACCATCTGTAACTGCAGAGGTCGTAACGTGTACGGTAGTATCAGAGGGCTATTCGATGCTAGAGACACTCTTACGGCTACCTCGTCAGGATGTAACCGTTAAAGAAATCGTCTGTGACAAATATCATCGACAACTACAACTACAACATGTCTGGCTGCCACAACCCACAGCAGTAACACCGGTGTGTGATAATGATAGTGATAGTGAATTGTTAGAGACTCTTCTAGCTCTACCACCGCCACCACCACCAGCCCCTACTACTAGTGACGAATATCATCAACAACCGCAGCATACACAGCTGTCACAACCCCTAGCAACAGCGGCCTTTGTGTGTGATAATGATAGTGATAGTGATAGTGGATTGTTGGAAACTCTTCTACCCCTGGCTCCACTAGCATCTGATTTTGATCTCAACCTCGATCTGAATCTAGATTTACTTTTGGCCGAGTTTCAAAAATTAAAATAAAATATTTTAATAAAATAAAAATATTTAAAACCGTTAAACTCGTCTTATTATTAGAGTACAAAAATTTTATGACAGTGGCACACCCCCTACACGTGTCTTATAAGTTTAGAACCCTTATTAAAATACAACCTAATGTATAAGTAAATTTCCGTATAGGTAAAAAGGTATAGCTAGAAATGTAATAATGTACACGCTATTTTCTAATCTCCAGGATTACAGCCAAAAGGACCTTAATTAAGGCTGAAGATAATTACCAGAAAAACAACCCTACCCCCAGACCAGCCCTAAGCTCCAGCCCTAGCTCTACATACAGCCCCCACCCCTAAATACAGCCCTAAACTCCAACCCTAGCTCTACATACAGCCCCCACCCCTAAATACAAGCCAAGACCAGCCGCCACCCCAGTCCTCACGTTAGCAAAATTCCTAGCTGCCAAAAGGTCCTTAATACAGCCATAAGACTCCCCAAAAATCATAAAAATAAGGGTAATACGGTCCTTCACGTAAGCGAGTAAAAAATAATTAGGGTTGAAAACACGGTCTCACACGTGGGTGTGTAAAATTAATTAGGGTTGCCCTCGAAAAGAAAGGATACGGTCTCACACGAGGGTATGTAAAAATAAGGGTTGAAAATGCGGTCTCACACGTGGCTGTGCAAAAATAGGGGTGGAAAATCCGGTCTCACACGTGGATGTGTAAAAATAGGGGTGGAAAATCCGGTCTCACACGTAAGCGTGTAAAAATAAGGGTGGAAAATCCGGTCCCCCACGTGGGCGGGCTTGCGACGTCAAAACCCAAGATGGCGGCGGAAGGTGCCTCATTACTACTCACAGTGTACTATGTATTCAGCAAAAATAAATTAATAACACCGGTATATCATATACCTATTTTACTTCAATTAACAAATAGGTGTCGTATCTACAACACTCGCCTTTAAACAATAACATCGACGTTGCCCGTCTATTGAAACTTTAGTATAACAGGTTTCCTTTGCGCTAAACCTAGTAATGTACATAAAAAGAAATTATTAATCGCCACAAAGCGTTTGTTAATAAGGTTAATTTCAAAACAGTTAAAGCGGATTATCGCAAGTCAAAAACAAGCTGATTAATACTAAACAAATTGCTTTAGCTAATCTTTTTCTTTAGTGATCACCAAAAATGAAGATCGTACATAGTTCGTACAATAAATTCTTTTCGTATTTTACCTGATATGTATATTTATTAAAGCGCAATAACCCTCTTTAAAAATGGTAGCACATGTAATAAGCATTTAATACAGCAAGCGGAGAAAATTGAGCGGCGGCATAAGCACAAAAAAAACTAAATAGCTGTTATACTAAACAATCACTTATCTGGTTTTTGTTTTCTTTAGATGGTCGTCGTACTTGACCGTCTTCAGGTGTGTTGCCAAAGATTAGAGTGAGAATATGTCGCAAGGCCGTTGTCCTTGACGGCGCTTGTAAAATTTGATTTAATTTCTCCAGTCCTCAATTAAACAAAAATAAAACCCAAAGGTAAAGGTGCAGCCAGAGATATAGATGCGGTGATGCAGCACCAACACAAGCAGAGAAAAAGACAAACAGAAAGAACCCTACAAGAAGTAGAACAATGGTAAATAACGTTAATTTAATTTTATGTTACGTACGTTCTTTGATGTAGCTATAACCAAACGCAATCCCTCAATAGGAAGTTAGTGACTGATGTTAACCAATTATAAAGTCATCCAAATCACTCTTTCTGGATTAATTATTGCAATATCCGGTTAATTACCGTTTTTCTTATTACAAAAATGTGCAATATAATCCTGGTTTATAACACTAATAATCAAAAGAACGGTTCGTAATGCTGCGTGTAGCACAGTTGGAAATCAAATGGTACGATAAAGGACAAGTGCCGCACACAACCTTGATTGTTAAATAGAATACAATAGTTGCAGTTAACATTTAGATTAAAGCCCCGTTTACACTATAAGAGCATAAAAATTATTAGTAAGAAAATAAAAATTATTAATAAGGAAATGAAAATGTAACAATTTTAACTAGCAGCAGGATTTTGCATTACATTTCGGTATTTTATCAACTTGTTTTAACTAATATATTTTTGTTATTACCACTGTGTCGAAGATAACTGTAATTGTTATCGAACCATACACATTTTTGTAATTTATCATGAAGTACACGATTTAAATCCCAAAAGAGGTATGTATTTAGGAATTAAACGATATTGTTTTCAAAAGCACTTATTTTTGAATAATAGGAATTTACAATATATTTTATCTCAACAGAACTTAAAATAAATATGAAAACGAGATTTTTTTCAGGAATAAGAAAACCATACATATAATATTTTAGTTTCAGAAAACGAGGTATTAGTAACAGCCAATAAAACTACCGATAGCGTTACAT
>JARFJB010002178.1:0-47500 GCA_036346205.1 Vesta saturnalis
AATTTGTCCTTTTAGGAACATTCCATAAATGAACATCATTTTTTGATTATTAACGTTATAATCCTAGAAACAGACTAATTAGGTTAGGTGAGTTTTTTTTTAATAATGATTTTAGTTTTTATTAATGTTTTAATTGTAAATTGTTGTATAATGGAAATTTAAGTTGTATAGGTTCACTTACATCTACTTAATTTGATTGTTTTATTTTTTAATCTTAGATATTTTTATAAAGAAACTTTTAATTTATCTCTGTAACTTTAAATGTTAAATCGAAAGAGTTTTTTTGATTCGTAATTCCAGAAAAAATTACGTTATAATCAATGAATAATTTAATGCCAATTACAACGCTAAATTCAACAAAAATTAAAATAAAATCAACTAAAGAAGAAAGATAATAATTATTTTTACATAGTTTTTCTGTTGATTTTTTTTAATTTTGTTAATTAATAAAATTGACATTGGCGTTAAATATTATTATTATTTTTTGGAAAATTTAAAAATTTACCTTTCCATTTAAATCTAAAGTAAAAAAGTGGAAAGGTTAAAACATTACTTATCTGTCAAAAGTGTTAACGACCCATTGTATCCTAGATATTCATTTATTTTCATTCAGATTTTCAATATCACTTTGTAACACTTTAAAAGGACCATTGTATATATATATATATATATATATATATATATATCAAAGTTTAAATTATATTAATTATATTAATTATATTTTCCCAACAAATAGAATCCTATCCCATTTGAACGATATTATAGTCTTTCAATTTACAATAAGATTTGTTAAATTTTAAAAGTATAAATTTTGTTGTTGGTTTTGTTGTTAATTTTGTTGTTAGTTTTGTGTTTATTTTTATTTATTTATTATATATTTAGAGTTAAGTTTAAAAAGGTAAATTAAATAGTTATAAAATTAATGCTGAACAAGAATTTGAGAATAATAGAAACATGGAACAAGATAAAGTTGAGAAGAATCTTGAAGGACACACAAGAAGGAGTCCTTAGAGTAAGCAAAGGATTAGACACCGACATGATTATAGCTATGTTAATAAAAGCCGAAGAAAATCGAAAAGAAAACATGCGAAAAGCAGACGAAAATTGAAATAAAATTTAACAAGCTAGAAGAAAATAGGAAAGAAGCAAAGAGAATAGAAAGGAAGACATGGTAAAGCAGAAGAGAATAGAAAGGACACAATGGAAGAGAGCATAAATAGCAAAAACAATAGAATGATAAGGAGAGATTATTTGACAGAATGAGCAAAGGAGGAATTAAATAACAATATGCATAGGAAAATGAAAATTGTACAATTATCGAAAACAAGGAAGATTGACGGATTATAAAACTAGACAAAAATATGAATTGAGAGCAGATTAAAGAAGAAGTTTTCTGAATTAAATATAATAGAAAAATACAAGAAGTTAATGACCAAATATGTTTCCAAGTAGAAAGGAATAAAGATGAAAACAAAAAGCAGATAGAAATATGTAGCAAGTTCAGGATATGTGACCATGAATTAGAAGAACTAAAAGAGAGAGAACCACGAAAAACTGTACAAATAGGTTGGGAAAATTACATGTGGGACAAGAGATGCCATACAAGTTCGAAGGAGAAAATATGAATCGCCAATGTTGTTTATCAAGAATATTGAAGAGTACTTCGTAGAAATCAGGATATAAGCAAGGATGCGCCTTATTAGAAAAATGTTTAAAGAATGCTGATTAGTGGTATAATTTAGTGAAGAACAATGCACAGATTTTGAGCAATTTAGAATTATTTAAGCAATATTAGTGATGTCAGCAAAATGCCATCAGAAAGTTTTCGACAAAGTATGCAAAACCAAGGACAACGAGAGAAATTTACATCATGCGTAAATACCGTAGCACGGTATTTTACACCAAATAAACAGGAAATGTACAATACTTGTCAAGGCAACTAGAAAACAACGTAGCTGAGAATATTATCTTACAAAACATAAAGGACATCGCATCATTATTACAATTTCTCAGAAGACATAATGCATATGAGCAACATCAAACAATCATGAGAGAAGGATTCAATTATAGAAGTAATTGGAATGACAGAAACAATAATCACAGGAACGATAGAGAAGACAATCGAAGAGAACACAATCAGAATCGAAATAATTGGAACGACAGGAAGATTCTACAAACCGAAATTATAGAGATGCAACCGTAGAGAATACTATAACAATGGGAATAATAGAGATCGCAATAATAGAGGTGGAAGAGAACGCAAATTATCAGCAAAGAAGGGTTACCATAATGGTATGATCAAGAACGCATAATAGTAATCAAACAAAATTTAATGATCAAAACCATCAAACAAGGAAATGAATAAATAATGGGCAAAGTGAAACGGCAAGGGAAAATCGAAGGCCTTATCAAGAGGTAATAAATGAGCAAAATAGACAGGTGGATAACAACCATATTTCTGTATCGAATACGATGTCTCAACAAGAACAAGATAGCCCAAATAATATGGTACAAAGGAACAAGATTTTTGTATAGTATATATATATATATATATATATATATATATATATATATATATATATATATATATATATATATATATATATATATATATATAATAAGGTGTTTAAAAAGATACGCAATATAAGGTGATTTCAGGTCATTTTACAATAAAGTTCCTATAATATAGGTCCGCAAACGCTTCGTTACCGATCTACCGCGTATTGAGTTTAATTTAAAAAACAATCAAAATTAGATTTTTCCAAAACGGCTTGAGATATCATAATGAAATTTTACGCGTGAATAGCTGTGAGAGACGCATACTTTGCAATACAACACGATGTTTCAGTCGTACCATTGGCGCGCGTATTTCACGTCACAGCTATTTTTCAAGAAAAAGTAGGATGCGTGATTTCTCTAAAAATATTTTTAATTCTTTGTTCAATTGTGAAGAAAAAGCTCTCTTGACTTTTTATCGTACGATGTACCTTTTTGAGTAACAAAAACATTTTGTGCATGTCCATTTATCATGCGTACAAAATATTTTAAACATTCCTGTATTATTCACTGACATATCACTGACATATTGAATGAGTCTCGTGATTAATAATTTTATATGTGTCGAATTTGTTGAAGTTCCTTATCATGAATCGCTATACGATGCCGAGATGACCGACATGCACTACATTTATGGACTTGCTGATGGGAATGCATTAGAACCTAGGCGGTTGTACACTGAAATATTTCCGGGCCGTATATTGCTCCTGATAGAAAAACTTTCGAATATATTCATCGGAGTTTTATGAAACAGGCACATTAAGACGAAATGGAGGAGCAGGAAGGCCAAGGACAGCAAGAGTAGAGGTGGAAGAGGATTGAAGAACATCGAGGTACTTCTACCGAAAAATTTCTGACACTTTGGATGTAAGTAATGGGACTATTTGGCACATTCTTAAGGAAAATTTGTTGTATCCATTCCATATACAACGCGTTCAAGCACTTCTTCCTGCTGATTTTCCTCCTCGCATTGCATTCTGCCAATGACTCTTGCACAAAATGGTTCAAACACCTCAACTCCTGATGTTGATTCTGTTCACCGATAAAGCGAGTTTTTAAAGAAATGCAATACGGAATTTCTAATAACCATGTATTGTGTGAAGAAAATCCAAATAAAATTGTTGAAGATCGTTTCAACATCAGTTTTCTTCAACGTTTGGATTGGGATTGTGGGTGCCTAATTGGACCGGTATTTCTACCCGGGAGAATTATCGGAGAGGTGTATCGCAACTTTTTGGAAAACACGCTCCTGGATTTCTGGAGGACGTACCATTAGCAATTAGAGATGCAATGTGGTATATGCACGATGGCGCACCAGCCTACTTTAGTCAAGTAGCTCGTAATTTCAACACAAGCATACGGAAATCGTTGTATTGGCGGGTGGACCTCCTTATGGCCTGCACGATCCTGACTTAAATCCATTGATGTTTTCCTGTGGGGCCATTTGAAGTCCTTGGTGTACGCCACTCCATCGGAAAACGTAGAAGACTTAAGAAATCGAATCATTGCTGGGTGCAACTCAATTAAAACAGATCCTAGTGTTTTTGAGAGAGTTCGCCAGTCAATGAGGAAAAGATTGAATTCTTGCATCCGAGCTCGAGGTGGTCACTTTGAACAGCTTTTGTAATTTTGGTTGGTAAAATTTTTGGTTTGGTGAAATATTTGTTTTGCCCTTGAATGAAACCCTTGATTTTTAAAACTTTTTTCTGTAATAAATGGACATGCACTAAAATGTTTTTTTGCTTAAAAACGGTACGTACGATAAAAGTCAAGAGAGCTTTTTCTTCATAATTGAACAAAAATTTAAAAATATTTTTATTTTTAGAGAAATCAGGCATCCTACTTTTTCTTAAAAATAGCCTTGACGTGCCAATACGCGCCAATGGACGACTGAAACATCGTGTTGACAAAGTATGCGTCCCACTGCTATTGACACGCGTAAAATTTCATTATGATATCTCAAGCCGTTTTGGAAAAATGTAATTTTAACTGTTTTTAAATTAAACTTCAACACGCTGTAGATCGGTAACGAAGCGTTTGCGGACCTATGTTTAAGGAACTTTATTGTATAAAATGACCTGGGCAATAACCCTTTAATATTGGTTCATCTTTTTAAACACCCTGTATATATATATATATATATATATATATATATATATATATATATATATATATATAGATATAGATATTGAAATGATTATAATATCGTTCAAATGGAGATAGGATTCTATTTGTTGGAAAATATAATTAATATAATTTAAACTTTGATAATATGTATTTAATTTTTTATGAATTGAATTGCATTCGAAGTACTACTGGAATTATTAATGGTTCTTTATTATGTGGATTCCACGTTATATCAAATATCTTGTATATGAAACGAGGCTTACTAAAGTTTGCACAATGACGCATGCGTTGCGTATTAATTGAAATCAAATACCAAACTGTCAAATTGTTAAATGGAAATTTCTAAAAATGTGATCTTAATAATGTAATTGAAATTGAAATTTAACGAAGACTAAATTTTAATTGTTTTACAGATGTTTACATGCTATTGCATAAACATTTACACCTATACGTAAAATATAAATGCAGGAAATCACACAAATAATGAATACAAGTTGAAGGGTTATGATTAAAATTCACTCATGTGCATCGGCATAACTTCAAAAGGATGTTCAGCAGCTGGTTCCATTTCAAACGTAGGCTCCTTCCAGTCTGTGATCGATGTTATTGATCCGCTCCACTGCTGCCAGTACCTTCAATAATTCAACAATGTCCCTCGGATAAGTGGTTGCTTTTCTTGTGGTAAACGTGCTTATAATTGCTTAAATGTTTTCACTGAGCATTAAATTGTTTATTATAATATTTATTTAATTGTTGTATTAAAATGTTCAATTATTTTCGGTTTAAATCATTTAAAGTTGTAAAATTTTTAAATTAACTTCACTTTTCTTTTAGCATCCGATATGGAACATCATTTATTAATATATACTCAGCAGGAAATAAACATCAATTGGAAAAATTGAATAAATTTTATTTACGACAACGTAACCAAAAATAATTACAACAACCAAACTTTTAAAACGTCAAACATAAATCGTAACAACTTGTTAAATTTAAATCGTAATAAGCTTTACGAACATGGAAATTTATCGGTAACCTAACTTTATTTAAGATTGTAGGTTAAGAACAATTGTTTCTGAACTCTCGTCTCTTCAACAAACTCGTAAAAATTTCCGATAATAAACGTGGTTTAAAACTTACGTGTTAACACAAAACATAACACTTTGACCTTTGTCATAAAAATTTAAACTTTGAGAAACAAATAGAAGAGAAGGAGCTGTTCTGGAACAATTCCTATATACTCTCCTGTTAGCTACAAATTTCATTTTTTTGAGAATATAAACAAGGTAACCAAGTCTGTGATTGGTTAATAAATTTGAAAACCTAACTAAAATATAAATTATGCTATAACTTTCTTAATAAGCTACTGATTTAAATTTTAAAAACAGAAATGAAATCTGTGCAGATTCCGCATAAAATGATACCTCACTTGATATACATCTGTTAAAAATGTACGATTTGACTTATCCTAAACTAAATTTGCTTATATCTAAAAATCTTATTTCTACAGTTAAACTAAATACATATTCGTGATCTGCACGAAAATTTGAATTAGAAAACATTTATTTCATCTCCAATATCTTAAATTTAGAGGAAAATCTTTTTATGTAGGAAATTTGGCAGTTAATCCCATTTCATTTAATTTATGTTCAAATGACTTGTACAAAGTAAATTACTGCATGGAAATGAGGAAAACCTCCTATTAATCACATTAACAATTTATTCTGAGCTGATCTTACTCTATGAAACTATAAATTTGCAAAAAACCTTAAATTTAAAACTTAACCTAACTTAATTTAAATGTTCAATAATTTGCTACATAACGTCCAAATTAATCAAAATGTTACTCACACAACTTATAAAATCTGTCTTTGATATTCTCAATGTTCACTTTTAATGTAACGTTTAAATTTTAGTCACTTTAACAATCCATATTGTTAAACACATTTCTTTAAAATCTTACACAAAATGTATCTGCATGTAAATATCCAAATGTTGTTTAAATCGTGCTTAATGTTTACTATGCACTATGTTCGTACTGTAACCCTTTCTTAAATTTTCACATCTTTCCTGCATTTTATCTGACTTATAATATGTCCCTAATATAAACATAACTCTAGACTGTGTGCTAAACATCTGTAAAATACCCAAATGCCAAAATACTTTACGTGAAATGTAAATTTAATGAAATAATATCTACGAACTTAAACGTACTTACAATTTAACCTTCCTGACATTTTTCTTATGTAGCACAATGCTTTTTATGACTGAACCAACTTGTACAAATCAATCGTTCTGTATAGAAATTACAAGCTTAAACTCTCAAATCCCTGTCTTATTCTTATATCTAACCATCTCAAATTAAATATATATATATATATATATATATATATATATATATATACATATATATATATATATATATATATATATATATATATATATATATATATATATATATATATATAACACATATCTATGTTTGACAAAGATAGTGGTTAGGAAAAACTCCGAAGTTATTGACGAAATACATCATTGCGAATCCCTTTCTCAGGTTAATTATGCTATAAGTAAAGGTGGGTTTTTTTTTAAGATTTCTGCTAAAAATATTGTTTACCGAATTTTAAAGGCAAGAACGCTAACAATACATTACGATCTCCTTCAAGTGACTCATGGCTGGAAGAGTATTTTAAGCAATAAATTTTAAGACGTATTTTTATTTTGTTTAATGGTAAACACGTAAAGTTTATAAAATTATCTAAAAAAAAATGATAAGTTCTTCAAATAAAGTCTGAAACTGTCTGTCGTGAGACTTCCAGTGAATGAAAATATGAAAGTAATAATAAGAAATATTTGTATGAGGATTATTGTAAGGGTTTTAGGTGGTGGCAAGTGAAGCCTGCCCTCCTGGAGCACCAATACAAAAATTAAACTCGTTTGGAAATAAATTTATTGAGTTTAGTTATAATTTACGGTATTTATTTTATTTCGGTGCCAACTCCTGGACGGTATGATGATGACGGTTTCTTCGTTGGTACAGGGTTGAAGCGGGTTAAACGGATTTGAGCGTCACACAAAGATAAGCTTCTGTTCAGGTGTTCTTTGATAAAGGTCACAAGCCTCTTTGACAAACAAAATCCTTGGCCAATGGGTGATGAACTAATGATAGCGTTTAAATAAATACGAGCTCTAACTAAACCGTAGCGGTTAATATTTCAATGGAGGGTTACCAGTAGCAAAGAAAATTTTACTCTAAGTTTTGAAACAAACGAAACACTTTCAGATATAATCATAGAACGAGTATCTATTAAGTCAAATTTAATTTGGTAATGTAAACTACTCTTTATCTCGTACTCTCAAGAAAAATAATTCAGCTTTGACTGCAGTGAGAACGAAAAGGAAAAAGATAAGGCCGTGCGACCTGCCTATATAACGTCGGCACGTCCGCAGTGTCCGCTTGAAAATTCTCAGCTTTCCTACGGATATGCGAGAGCGTCAAAAGTTGTTTTAATTAAATTGAAATCAATTAATAATTTAAGGCTTACCTCGACATGCTAAAATTATTATTTATAAAATAACGAGCGACAAATTTTAAATTTTACCTTACTACAAAAAAATTAATTAATCTGTGAAACCGCTTAATTACTAACTATTAACACTGTTGTCAGTTTACAATTTGAAAATTTCAGAAGTCACCTACTTCGTGCACATGTTTGTGGTTGGATGCATTGTTAAAATACAGTTTGATTTATAAAATTACCATTCACAAATGTAACGTTTCATGGTCAAACTTCCATTATTTAGAAATGCAATTGTAAGAGATGATTCGTCAAACTTTAATTGAGGAAAATAAAATGAAAATTTGTATTTACAATTAACGATATAATCTATTAGTTCATTAAGCTTGCTTATCATCAGAAATATTATTTTGAATTACCAAACTTTAACATAATTTTATTTGTCGTTCTTTACTCTTTACAGTGTAATTATTTATAATACTTAATTTAAACATCTAACCAACATTTGAGGGTGAGTATTAATTTTTGATGGACTTGCTTACGGTTTTGTTATTAAATACGGAACGTTTACAGATTTTTAAACAGCGCTGCTAATTACTGCATCCTTTATTAGCTGAAAAAAGGAAAGACTAATGTTCATATCATGTTTGTTGGGTCAAACGTGTGTACTATCTTTTCTTACTCAATTACCGTTTAAGATTTTCAATTTTAACTATAATCGCAAGGTAGACATCCGCTACAGACTGTATGCACCATCAATAACGGAATGCATCTACGCAAGTGGAGCCAATCCATACCTTAGTTACAAAGACGCTTATTTCTAACGGATCCATGTTTTGTGTGTTTTATTGACTATGTAGCTATGCAACTATTAAGGCTAATTTATTTTAACCTAATGGTTCTGTTAATATTGACTACTATGCAATAGGTATTTCTAGTATTAGATTAGATATGTCAAAAACTGCTCTGATAGCGTAAAAGCTGTAAAGTCAGTGTGATCATGCTACAAAATACGGTATTCGTATGACAAGTCTAGTTAGTGACACATAAATTATAATTAAAAACTGTACTATAAAATAAATAGAATATCCCATTACGATCCTTCTTTGTTTCCGGAGTTCCCTACTGCAGTACCTATCTATTAGATTTTGGTTCCTATCTTGAACATACAAGATTGTATTTGGTATTTATGATTGGCTCTCTCAGGGACTGCTCAAGTGTAAATAGGTGTAAGTGTAATATACTATTTAAATTAATTATATGTTTTGGATTACACCTTGTATCGTTTGAATACGCTAGATAACCTGGCTGCATTTAAATTTTCTGCTGAATTACAGCAGTTCGCGTTTGTGGATAAGTTTAATACCAGTGATATTGTGCATGCACGCTTTCCTGTAGAGAACTATAAGAGGTTCTGTTATTATCTGGTATATGCTTTTCTGTTCAAATTGGTCAATATAGGATTTGACCGTAAATTACCATCATACATGGTTTTGGCAGAGAAACCATACAAGCCAAGCGTTGCATTAAGTAGCATGTAATTTGTTACACTGTTACATTTTATTAATATTAATTCTGTTAATTTTTAATTGTACGAATCTCTTCAATTTCTGATTCTAGACACAACGAAACTAATTGATCAGAAAAACGTTCAGTTAAATCATCCCTGTATTTGTTTATACATTCTATTAGTTTGATTTTAATTACATTGATAGACATTGATATTAACTTATCTGGTTGAAAATTTCAATTACAGTATTGAGGACGAACTATTAAACCTTCTCGGACAGGAATTAAAATGTCTAAGCAGTGATTGTACGCATTTACTTTGAAATAAGGCTGGATCATAAATTCTTTCATTTAGAACCAATACATCGAAAAATAGTTTAGTTCTCGTATGCCGTTTGTTTTTAGAAACTGATTTTACCCTCCACGCTTCTGCCAGAATCCCTTTGCAAAGAAGCAAATCCTGCCTGTGCCTCAAATTTGATAAATTGATAGTAAGATTTTTAACAATACACTAGCATGCTGTAAATCAGTGTTAGTGCTTTGCAATGCTTTAGACATGAGATTAATTATTTTATTATCAAACATGCTTAGGAAAGGAAACTCATAACGTTCTAGCATTTTATTATATTTTGACAAAGGTTTCCTTCACCTGTGTTCTCAAAAATCAAAATAAATTCATTTAAAACCTCAATTTTTGTTTTACAGTTAGTTTTAATTTGGAACAAAGCGCCGTTTCTTGATGACTGTCTAATAGTACGAACCTCTTTGAGATTCACTTTACATTTCTCAAGTGAAAATTCCAGCATAGACCAACGTTTTGTGTTGTTTGCAAACGTAGATTAAAAGGTGTTTTCAGAGCAAGTTTAGCGAGTGTACTGCACAAAGCATATAATCCGAACTTCGAGAATACTAAAATACTAAAGCGTCTGCACACCTCTGTATATACAGCCGTAACCCTCACATAATTATTCTATATATTTGACGGAGTTCACAACTTTATTGGTAAGACCTGGTGCTGTACCATTTACTACTGCATTAAATCCCATGAATGATTCACATATTTAGATTTTAATAGGAACACTGTTGAGTTCTCTTATTACGACATATAGAAAAATGTGGAAGGTTGGTCAATATTTGATGTATTGGGTTGAATCCATGATGAATATGGTGCTCTTTAATATCTACCTTCAATAAGCCTATTTCTAATTTTAATTCCTAATAAGTTAATCACTTTGTGTTGGATTGTTGGACTTACACAATCTATTGAGCCATTTGGTTTCAATAAAGATTTTGTTAACGCAGGTCATAATCAGATATTAGGCCTACAAGGGATGTGAAATTTCGGATTGAGGATCATGGCCATTTAAAGACACATTACAAAAATCCAAGGTGATTATAACGTCAATAATGCGATGCAACATATTCCGTCAAAACCAATTTGTGTATTAACTTCACTTTCTAATTGTAGTAGTTTCTTGAAGCGAGTAATTATACTCGTACTCCAAAGCTAAGATAATGCGCTATTGGGACTTTTATGATCAACAATGCTTTCTAAAAGTTAGTTCTGATGGATATTCCATTAACTCAAGCAGATGAATATAATCTTCTATGTCGGTTAGCTGGTATCCAACAAAATGGCAATACAACTTCTTTAAAGCATTCCAATGACATGCCTACGACCTAAACATTTTATACCTGCTATATCTAAAAATTAAGAATGTCGCTGAACACTCTGAAATGTCCCAAGTGGTTAAAATGGCATTAATTGCAAAACATTTTTTTCTCGCTTGCTATGAGATAAATGATTTTGTTGTTAAGTAGTAATCTAACAAAGGCTCAAAAACTGTATGGGGCTGCAAATTCAGCACATTATTCTGGCAAGAATGGTGATAATTGTAACGATTACGTACTTTCCGGAACAAAATCAACAAGTTCATATGCACATGCTAGAGATACAGACGACGATAAAGGTCATCAAAATCCTGATTTGAAGAAACATCTTTCGTAATGACGAAGTTATTCAAATGATGGTAGTAGAACGAATCGTTACGCTGAACAATGTTTACCATCTCGGCAAGTTCGGCGTAGAACAGGAATGACAAGGTGAGTTGACGTAGATAGCGACCAAATGAAAACATTTTTGTTGTTCTTATAACTACAGACTTTATTACATATCTGAATATTGAATACAATTGAACACTATCCTCTGCTCCATATTATTAATATGAGTTACAAAATATTTCCGTTATTATTAGAAGAGTGGCGTGTTTCAACAAGAAAATTGCAACCGACGGTGACAGGTTACCAGGTAGCATTACTTACAAAATTACAGAAAGTTTATGTTCCGGTTGAATCAGTTTCGGTAGAAAAACGACGATTTCCTATAGAGGTAACATTATGTTTCGACAGTATAATCGGAGGAAGTCCCAAAAGTATGGTATTAATATTTTTAAATTATGTGAGATGAGCGGTTATGTGCAGCTTTGTCACATACTGTGATGAAAGGTCATGTGAAACGATATCTGCTGGATCACTCAGGATTTCTCCAGACTAATATTGAACTAAAGGACAATTGTTGTAGAATAGTAATGGCTACTTGCATAAAGACATAGAAAGAGTTTTGCGAACTATGATAATTGAATCATATGTACAGGATTTTAAAAAACGAATGTAGGGTTAAAAATAAAGATGATGTCATAATATAAGAACATTTCGAGACAAGGAAGACTACATGCTATCAGCTTTCCATGATTCCAAAATGAAAGGAACTGGTAAAAGGAAACGCCATTGTGATACAATTAAAAACCAGCAGTTACACGGAGAAGTAGATCTATCTCATCAGACGATTTCATAGTATATCCCAGCAAGAAAAGTGTTAAATTGTTTTTGTATGAGTATTATAATAATGAATAACTGGATACTTTATAATAAGTAATATACCAGTAAGGATGTCCAGTTGTAGAGATCAACAAAATATATATCAAGGACTTTGTTAGGTATTACAGAACAGGAAAGGATGCAGCATAATTCGCCATGAATAGAATATAGGCTTATGAACAAAGTAAACGAAATGATTTTCTAAACCGAGCTGTATTAGTTCCTGCGATGCGAAGCACTGAAGTAAATAACAAAGTGAGACAAACAAACTCTTTTCTACCGTAGTTTATATACTAGTTTGTTTGCTACTGTCCAATTTTGATACGTCTGGCCATTTTTACATTTCACTTTGTTGACATCTCAGAGTTATATCACAATAACAATCTAATTATTAACTATGTAGCAGGCAATATTTCATTATTTACCTAGGGAGAAAAATCTAGTCTCCACCGAATGTGTCCAATGTTATCAGCCATCCTGCTTAGCCTTGTTTCACTGAAAACATTAAGTAAATGAGTCTATTACAGTAGCTTTATTTCCGTATATTTCATTTCTTTTATTTTGTTAAGGTTGTAATCTGTAACGGTGTTAGTTACTGTACGTAATTTTTGGATTATGTGTGAATCATCTTTGCGCTTTAACCTGAAGTTTTGGAAGTTGCTACATATTGTTTTGAGAAGTTTATATACCGGCTGTTAGGCACCACGTATTACCTCCGGCTATTTTACAGTAACGTATTTATTGCTGTAAAAGTTGTACATTTTAGGTAACAACATGTGCTGTAAATTATTCTGTGCATTGTAAGATACATTTCAGTTTAAGGTGGCTTTTATTTCAAGCATTTATTTAACATTACAGTAATAATAGTTTTACTCTTTCGTTTAATACGAATTTTCTACATCTGCTTCTTTTAGCGTTAAAGTTCTGTTCAACACCAGCTGACACCACTTTCACTGTCACTCGCTGGTGTAAATTCGTCGCCGCTGTCCTAGTATGAAGACGGTTCCTTTAAATCGTCCAAGTTAATCTATTTCACACTTGAAGTTCCAATGCTTTAGTGCTCTTAATGCCAAACCTTGCAGAAAAATTGTCAAACGGTAGTACAATTCGTTCATCTATAAAACAATAAAAGAGGTAAAACGTTTGGGCTGTCTTGAATAATTTAAAATGATCAAATTTCCCGAGCAAGCGAAGCATAATTATTATAATGGGCATAACTCAACTTACTAAGAAAATGATAGAATATTAAAAGTACTACGTACCTTCACCTAACATCAAGCATGCTTTGAAGGTTTGAATCAGTTATTGGAATATTTGAATATCTATGTCCAACGTTCTTGATGTGCTGGTTTATTAGCTCTTGAGATACTAACTATAATCTTCAATTAATTAAAAGAAGAGTGGGATCTGTGACCATTCACAAAGAGAATTACAGGAAATTCAAGCGAGTACCGGTGGAAAACATTGATAAAGGGCCTCTGCAGTCATCCATCCACATTCCTGCGTCCATTAGGCCCTATTAGTGATGAAGTAAAATTGTCTACGAAATTTAAAATTTTGGACCTCTAGGAACTGACCCTTATCATCACGTTGTTAAGGTTTATAAAAAGAAGGTCTAAATTTGCGTCATATTTGTTACGTTATTGTAACGAAATAAGTGGCGTTGAGACTTGAAACGTTAACCACGAAGCTTCTATTTGTGTTCAGTGTAAAAGATCCACAATTGTTTTTATTTCGAATTGACGATGAGTATGCAAACCACGAAACGTCAACTTAGTTACGCCGTACGTCGCTTTGTTATGATTTTGCGAAGCTGTCCGGACTACATAACCTCCAATATTACTTATTCATAACCCGCTCTGGTTCTTTCTTTATTCATTACCGTATTTTCTAAGGTTTTGCCTTTTATTAATGTTCGTTTTATTGTTTACAGTTGTATACTAACTTATTAGGTTAATAGTAGTTTTAGAATATTTATTTATATTATCTTAACGTTTGATCCTTAGTTTAATTTTGTATTTGTACTTTGTAGTTTGCAGTAATTGTATATTAACCTTACCTATTTACCCTTAAGTTTTACTTATTGCTAATCCTATTAAGTAGATAATTTAGTCAATTCAAACCATCCTTATACACGTACTATTCCATTTAATTTTGAATACTTCTACCGCCTTTTATACTAATTTTACACATCTTTTTATTACCTGCAATTGATTTGCATTTTATACCTGATTGTAACCACCGATATAACAGTGGATGTAAGATGTTCTCCTTTCCCAAGGATTCTCCACTGGAAGAGAAATGGTTCAAACTAATAAGGTGAGTAATTATTTCCAACTAGATCTTTTTTCAGTTTCTTGTAATCAGGAGGGCTAATGCGACACCAAATAGGTTTTCTTTAGTTTGTCGCTTGTCACTTTGTGGATGGAAAAAGCGAAAACCTGCAAACATTATTCCAACGTAATATTAATACAGTTTCTACATCTCCAACTACTGTAGTACGAAAACGTCCGAAATGTCAAGGTAAATAATATAGTGGAAGCATAGAACTCATTTATTTCTTGTATATGTGTTTTAGTAAAGAAAATGAAAACACTGCTAACGAAGTCTACAATTGAACTAAATCAACCATTAACGTCCTCAATGTTAACTGAAACTGAAAACCTTATTTTTAAAAGATGTTAACATATTGCAAAAAAACAATAGAAGCTGCGTCTTTTCATATGAAAATTTAAAGAATAACGATTCCTTATATCGATTTACACTGGGTTTTCCAGGGTGAAATTTCTGAAGTGAAGCCAGATCAATTACTACAACGGATGGACAGTGAATATCATCAGTAAGCGTAATCAAATATTGATGACATTAATGAAACCAACTTGTTACATAAAGACTTGGCAATAAGGTTTAATTGCAGTGCAGCTACTGTAACTAATATCATTTATACGTGGCTTAACGTGATGTATTGTGCAAAAATTACTCAACAATAATATTGCATCTAGGACAAAAATAAAACCTGTTTAGCCTTCCATTTACTAATTTTACAAAAGTGCAATGATTATGGATTGTAAGGAAATAAAGCCGCAATTCCAAACCAATTGAACAAGCAAAAGCAAACTTATAGCAATTACAAACATAGAAATACTTTAAATGGTTAAATAGGGGTTGCCCCAAATGGAACAATTACTTTCATTAGTGAATTATATGTAGTCAGTATTTCTGATTAAAAATTGTTCAAAATTGTGGTGTTTTGTCAATTGTAGGAGCAGGAGGTCTCTTGTTAGCAGATAAAGGATTTTTAATCCAAGATATTTTACCATTAGGTGTTTCTTTAAATATTCCACCGGCTTTAAATAAAGCTCAATTTACACCATAAGAAATACAACACACCACTGCCAAGCAAAAGTTAGAATTCATGTCGAACGAGCAATTAGAAGAATTAAAATATTTGAAATATTAAATTGTATTCAAGCATCACTTAGACCTTATGCATTTTCCAGGTCTGTGGAACATTATCTAATCTTAATTACCCTTTAATTAAGGAAGTCAAGGATTTATATGACTTAAAGATGCGTTCATGCAGTAGAAAAGGAAAAGGTACGGGGGCTGTTCGAGATTTCCGAGCCCTTCAGCCACAATCATGTATTCCCAGCATACATACATACATTACATCTGCATGGTGGGATTAAGGTAGGGTCTGGTCAGGATAGGATCGGAAGAAACGTAGTTAGGGTTCTGAGGAGGAAAATAATACCCCAACATTCCTTTAAGTAGCCGCACATGGTGTGCATATACGCAGTAACCATGCCGATACATGCAATGAGGAAACCCCTGAAAAACCTCATAAAGTAGACGGTAACGGAATCGAACCCATTACCTCCCAAATGCTAAGCAGGTTGTGTCACTACTACGCATCCAGCTCGATATTCATACAGTAAAAAGAAGATGTATTTTAAACAAATAGGTAAGGAACATTTAAAAATTTGTATAAAAATTTTCTAAAATTCTGTCATTCCTATTACTTAACAATATCAGCATGGGTTTCATGTAAATCAATATAATTTAATACATAGTAAGTGATTGAATTACGATAATAACTATCTACACATAGAGAAATCAATTTTTCAAATATCATCCGGGATAGCAGGTTCTGGAGACATAAACCACTTCATGTGAGTTGGTCCACATAAAGACAGCTCTTCAAATAGTTCATTAACTGCTTTGTCGTCTATTGGTGCGGCAAGTGGTGAGTTCTTTTTGATATTGGGAAACACATATTTGCAGTAACTGCTTTATCAATACTTTTCTTCCTCAACCAACTACATGTTTTATCGGTTATTGATAAATTATAATGACAAACAAACTAAGGACGCCATATGATGACACATGTCTAAACCTCTTGGCAGTTACATGGAACATTTTCAATTTCAGTGCTTTTAAAAGAATCTGAAATACACAAAAGGAATTAAAATTATATGAAGTGTGAAACCTTTTCTTTACCTCTACTCTATAAACTTTATTCTTCACACGCCTCTAATGCAATCTAAATCATCATCAAATGCAATTTACTAACGTTTCCAGAAGCAAGAGCATTTTATGCCCTCTTAATAATTCTCTGCTCAGTAAGGTATGCAGTAATGGCCGAAATTGGGACAACACGTGCTTTAGGCAATCTTAGTATTATAAACTTATAAGGTGGAAATGGATATATGAGATATAAGTACTCAATGTGTTAAAGAGAACGCAAATAAACTAAAACTGCAGTACAAGAATGGTTTAATTGACTACATTATCTACATAATTAGATTAGTAATAAGCAAAACTTAAAAGTAGATAGGTAAGGTTAATATATAATTACTGCAAACTACAAGGTACAAACACAGAATTAAACTAAGGATTAAACGTTATTAGGATAATATAAATAAATGTACTAAAAGGTACTATTAACTTAATAAATTAGTACACAACAATAAACAATAAACGAACATTAATAAAAGGCAAAAATTTAGGAAATATGGCAATGAATAAAGGAGTAACGAGAGTGAGTTTAGAATAAGTAATATTGGATTATTATAAGTTTTGTTATGGACGAATAAGTTAAAAGGTAAATATGTAATTAAAATTATTAATTTGATTCATATTTATATTTATTACATATTTACCTTTGAACTTATTCGTTCATAACAAGAACTTATAATAATGTAATACTAGTCAAGTTGCTTTGGTATGTGTAAATCCTTGCGATATTGCAGGCTCAAATTCCATTAACATAAGTAATTTGATTGTTATCTCATTATATTTAGAATTTACATCAGTTCTACATACATAAAGACAAAAGTTGCATCGATTGGGGCTTGAATCTCGATAGCGCAGTTGGTTAGCGCGGTACTCTAGCAAAGTACAGGACGTAGGTTCATATCCTACTCGAGGTAAACTTTTATTTATGTATGTATTTAATAAAGTTAATAATTCCACACTGAAATTGTTTTATAACACAAAGAGAAGCTTCGTGGTTAACATTTCAAGTCACCTCGCCACTTACTTCGTTGTAATAATCTAACAAATTAAGACCTCTTCTTAATAAACCTTAACAACGTGGAGATAAGCGTCAAATTCTTGACGTCAAAATATGAGTTGTCTAAAATTTCGAATATCTCAGATAATTTTGACGTTACACTAATAGGGTTTATTCCCAAACAGGATCAAAGTGGACTGCAATTCTGTCTGAAATTCTGTGATATAGGTAAACTACCATCGGACAACACATCTATCCACACGCCAAAATGTGAATCACAGTGATGCACTCTTTTGATTAGGCCGTATTTATGCTGTATACATTCATTGATCATGTCTTTGCTAATACTTTCCTGTTGAAGGACAGATGTAAAATCCAGCCTTAACCTCCGTTGAATACCCTAGACATATCCGATATCACACCAATAAACCTGTTTCAAATAAAATATTTTAGAATTTCTGTACACCATTTGTACATATCTGACTCGCAAGTACACGAGCTCGCAGACGATATCCTCAGTTGACTATCATTAAATGGATTTTCTCTGGAAACTGCTAGCAACTTCTGAATGCTAATTAGAATATATTCTTTTTACGTGAGAATCCCTTCATTGCCATTTCAAATATCCATCGAGCCAAGGAAAAACTTCTAAGGTTAACCTTGATATCCCATATTTCTCGGCTCTGTTCATCTCGTGATACTTGAGAGCTGTTTATTCCAAGACCACGTCATATCTACGACGTTTAGGTTTCTGAACCTGTAAGCATAACATGTCCAATAACAGAACTTTGTAGGCCCGACAGTTATTGGACAGTGGTCTAATGACTGTCTACAGTACAACAAAATTGCATTAGTTATTTAATGAGTTATTTACTAGTACTGTACGTGAGATATCTAGAGAACGCAATTATTGGACATTCGGTCCAGTCACTAGAAGTATCACTATTTCTTGTAGACACAAGAGCAAAACGAGCAGTTACTATTGTCTATGTGCTACTCTCTATGCGAGATAAACTGAACTTCGGTTCATAGAACTCTTATTACAGCCGAACAAATGTGAAACATTCAATAACCACAATGTACTGTCGGGTTTACTTAATTTATAAAGAGGATTGGTATTAATGGTGGAATTCCAATACTGAATTTACAGCTCAATCAAACTTAAACACATTCCAAACAAAACAAAATTTATCACACCTAATCAACAACAATTTAAATAAGTAAAAAAAGAAGTTATTAAATTTAAATAAACACAAAAAACATGTTGAAATTATATGGTTACTGGGACCCTTGGAGATTAGGCAGTCCTATTCTGCCGTCCACAATAAAAAGCGGTATCTACAAAAATTTGCGAAATTGAATTATTGGTACCTAAGAACTTATTTCAAGTTGATTTGTATCCTTACAATGTTTAAAAGCCGTATCTGCAGAATTAGCTATTTTACAGGGTAATTTGTTATGCCGTATCTACAAAATTTAACATGTTTCTTAATAAAACGCAGTATCTGCTACATGCTTAGTTATAAAGCGGCATATGCAAATTTCTGTATGCACATACCGCTTTTTATTAAGTACGCGCACTTGCCGCGTTTCTATTAAGAATTGCTCGGATAATACCGCCACATACCGCAGTATTTTCAGTCGTTTGTCACTTAGTAAGTGCAACGGGTGTTTTATTTTATATTGTTTCTTGTGAACAAATTTGTGAATCATGGCAAACCAAAGAACGAAATTATTATTAGCTCTAGCCTTGGACAAAGAAAAAGCGAGCAATTCACCAAAGAAAAGAGTAGTAACACAAAGCTTGTTAACAGGTGAGTTTATATACAGTGCATTCCAGTTAAGGCTGACCTTAGGGATTTACACGGTATATTTTCAACCCCATGTAAGGCCCTATTTTATTAGACTAATGAAACTTAAGTTTCACAGAGATAAAATTTGAAGCTGAAAGAATGTACTTCTTTGAGCATTGCGTAAACAAAGCGGATATACCTTAAAAAAACTATTATTTTCGGAAAAACTGACAACAAATACAACAAAAATGTCAAAAAAATGAATAATTTGTAATTTCTACCTAGCAAAAAATAAAAAAAGTGTATAGATATTTTTTTTTATATTTATATTTTATAATAATTATATTCCCTTAGCCAAATGTGTAGTAGAAAACTGGAAACTCTTTACGTTTTATATGTAAATGTGGTCTTGAACATCCTTAATATTTTTTGTTTTGTCGTAGAAATGATACAGAAGACAGCAATAATTTTTCTTTTGGAAATAGAAATGCGGATTCAGAGTATGTATTGCACCAAATGCAGCCAATACAAATATCATACACTGAAAATATGGAAACTGATAAGTCTCTAGCACCAGAATTCTTGAGGCGAGGTTTCCTAAGACTAGATGAATCTTGCGTGATTAGTAATGATAAAGTTTCAAAATGGCTAAAAAATTCCTTTTACCCTCACAATAATACTGAAAATGCTAATTTGAACAACAATTTTGAGCCAGAGCCCCAAAAGCTGAACGGAATAGAAGATCGCAGAATTCAAGGTATTTTAATTGTTTGAGCTTTTGGTTTACATTTAATTTATACTCTTATCCTTGTTTTTAAATTTCCAGATAATATTTCGCTTCAAAACATCGAGGCTTCTAGTAGCACAGTCACATTATTTCCTTTGTTATTACCCGAATCATCTCATGGAAATCAAGAGCCCTGTGTTGAAGGCTCGGTTGAAGGTATGTGAAATATTGTATTTCAATATTTTAAGATAATATGGTCCAAGCAAGTGATGACATTTTTGAAAGTAACCATCAAAATGATACTTCTGATAGTGAAGATATTCCCTTAATACATCTACCCTCTAAAATTCAGGATGAGGGCTATACAACAATTACTGAAACCCCTTCGAGTTTGGAAAGAAATGGTAAATACATACTTTCTCTGCCTTTTCACACTTATTATTATTGTAGTAATAACATACGTATCAATTTTTAAAAGCTTCTGCTAGTTGCCAATCTCGTAAAAGGAAGAAATATGATACAGACCTGAAGACTCGAAAAATGCTAAGAGCTACTAAAATTGCAGAACATCATCCAGTATTACTTGGCTGCGCCAACAACTGCAAGAAAAAGTGTCAAACCCTGATTTCTGATGATGTTAGAAGATCAATAAATGGTCAATTTTGGAAACTTTCAAAAATGACAGAAAATCTTTCATACCAAACTCATGCTCTAGATTGGAGGTGAACCGGCGAACTGTTACTGTAACAAATAGTAATAGATTCATAAAAAAAACACTTTCAAATATTTTTTGAAAAATGAAACAAACGAAGCGGTATCTGTATGCAACGTTTTTTTTTAACCACACTCGGTTATAAAAAAAGCAATGATAGAGTCGTACATGACGTGCTGTCAAGAACACCAGCAGGACAAATAAGACCTTTACAACATGGGCCATCAGGAAAGAGGTCTCACAAGAAAATCGAAGATGGAGATATAAATGGCCATATTGAGTCTTTCCATCCAGAGATATCTCATTACCGCAGAGAAATGTTCGATACCTAAGCAGCGACATAACAGTTACATTGATGTACAATGACTTTAAAGAGAAATATCCTGGAGTCAAGGTTTCATATGAAACCTATCGAAAAAAGATTAAAGTCAAACGAATTTCATTTACTAAGCTTGGGCACGAAGAGTGTGACTTATGCGAGACATTTAAATTGCATGAGCACGACAAGGATAACTTGGAAGACTCCTGCAAAACATGTGTGTCATAGAAAAAACATATCAATCGTGACAAAGAATCCAGGAAATTATATCGAGAACACTCTGAGCGAATGTTTGGTAGTGATACAGTGTGTGTCTCTGCAGATTTGCAAAAAATTGTAATGCAGCCAAAAATGGATACGTTTAAGACGGTTATTTTCTTAAAACGATTAGTAGCATACAATGAGACTTTTGTTCCTCTAGGAAAAATTTCTAGAGCCAATAAATCATTCGCTGTTGTCTGGCACGAGGCCATAAGTAAGCGATCTAAGGACGATTTGATCAGCACCTTCCACGCATTTTTAAAATTACATCGTGATTGTGAAAATGTGATTATATGGTTGGATAATTGTGCCAGTCAAAACAATAATTGGTCGTTGTTTACATTTTTAGTAAAAATGGTAAACTCCGAAGAAATTTCGGCCAACTCGATAACTTTAAATTACTTTGAAACAGGCCACACATTCATGTCGGTAGATAGTTTCCACCATCAAGTGGAGTTATCCATGAAAAGAAAATAAAAAATATACGACTTCAACGATTTTGTCGATGCAGTTGCATCGGCCTGTAAAGGCAATGTAGACGTTAAACAAATGAGGTACAACGATTTTTTTCAGTGGAATAACTTCACCTCTCAACAAAAACTCAAAAAGCAAGGGGAAAATCGGCCTTACCTGTCAGACATGGTGCAGGTTGTTGCTGAACGTGGGAAATACATATTGAACTATCGCAATAGTTTTAATGAACCCATGAAACCCCTAGATTTTCTGCAGCCCAAAGCAATGAAAAGAAAACAATTACAAAAAAGCCCTACTGAAAATCCCGGTCCTCACGGCTTTCCGAGTGAAAAAAGGGATATAATTTTAAAGGAACTTGGCGTTTTGATTCCAGCTAGCAGAAAACTATTTTGGAGTAATTTACCGGCATTGAATGAGCATCACCTGCAAATTGATGAGTTTTAAATGTTACTGTAATTTTTGCATCTTTCTATTTGTTTAGAATTAATAAAATTTAATATAATTAAGCAAATACCACTCTCGTTCTTATTTTTTGTGAACAGTAATGATACTCAAATGAAATAGTTAATTACCTAGTCTTACATGCAGATACCGCATATTTAACTTTCTGTGATAAAGGCTATTGCTTAATTAAAAAGCGGTAAGTGAAATTTTTCTGTAAAATGTCATGAATTGCCAATTTTACATTTCCAGCAAAATTTTGCTTTGATAATGAACACATATCCACATTTTTGAAATAAGAAAAACATACATCAAAAGTTCTTTAAATTATACTTTAAAGGTCGTTTTCTCGACTTTCGCTTAAATGCAGATACCGCTTTTTATTGTGGACGGCAGTATTGGCACCGGTATGTCCATAACTGGACCACCCTTATAGCTGGTTCAGCTTATCTGAAATCAAATGATTAATCTTTCCTAATACCTCGGTCCAACAAATTAATCTCGTAGGTTGATGACTTTTTACTCGAAACTAGGATTTTGAGTGAACTATCACGAACTACTACCGCAGAACCACTATAACTCACTTTGTTTATACCGGCCTAATAAAAATTTGTGGTGGAAGGTTTTATGATCTTAATTAGTGTTCTGCGCAACTTGGAGTATTTGAAAATTTTATGTTCAGTTACGATTTTTAATTGATCTATTGAACTAATTAAAGCACCGATTTTATGGATGTGTGAGCTTTCTTTACAGTGTATTTACATGGGTTTGTAAAATTAATATAAAAGCTTTTATATTTGCTAATGAATTGAATTCATGGAATATTCACTATTTGCTATCAAGTTCCTTTCAATGAAATTGATCTCTGAGAATTATTTAATGTAAAATTATATTCAAAATTAAATTAAGTTTACTTAAAAGAGAATTAAAAGATTTTCTTAAGATAACGGGAAACTATAATTGATTTTTATGAATAAAGAGATGAGCAGGAAATAAAATATGATTCAGATACATACAAGGTGAATCTCAAATGTGTGTGTCGGTGTGCATATGGATATGATAAATTGTTTGGCGGAATAACATGGAGCTTTTGCTAGCGCGGATTGTAGTAGTGTGGTTTACACCTAGAACTAGGTAAAAAGAATGTTTTGGGTTTTGGGTTTCACTGATAACTCAGGAAAGGACAGAGCCTGCTGTACGGTGGTTGAAGCGGCTCATAGTTTCTTTGTATGTGTCGTCTACACGATTTTGACACCTGGAGACGGATGAATGTGTATTGGTGGTATATTTGACTGTTAGAATTGGGTGTTTTGATATGTTCAGTTGGCGGAGAAGAGGATCAGTTAGTTTCGCAAATTTGGTTAGCAGAAGTTGAAAATGGTGGGATTGGTGCCTAACTGACAGAATTCAGACATGTAGGAATACAATTGCAGGGTTTGATAGGAAATAATTACGGAAAATGAGGAGTTTTTGAATAGGGATCTAGATATTTATAGAATCTTTGGAAAATTAGTCTTATTCGACTGAGGTTCCAGAACTTAAAAAGGCCTTGGTTTCTAGGGCAAAAGACCTCAAAAACACCTAAATACGTCCATACAAGCATCCTTTTCACTTATTCTTGTATGTTTTGTGCATGTTTGTAGAGTATGGGTACGTATATGTGCATTCTTGCGCTTTTTGGGTAACCTGTCTTTTCGTCTTTTGCTTTGAGTGTATATGTTTGAATTTTACGTGTAAAGGCGTTTATTTTTCGCTTATTGCATCTACAGCGACATAAATGGCTGTGTGAGCATGGTTGTAAGCGTGTGTACCCTATGTCAGTCGGGATAGCTCAGGCACACTTATAATGGACTACTTAGTATTGTTTCTCAAATTTTATGAGCTCGGTAAAAGCTACCGGTTACCCTCTCTGTATCCTTAATCCATTCGCATACTACCTCTCCTCTTGACCTCACACATTCTTATTGAATTTAAAGTCCAAAATTTAAAAAAATAGCCATGGTTTCTAGGGTAAAAATACCTTACGTTAAAATGCTGTCCTGTTTGATGTCTGAGAGGGTAGGAGCGATGTGGCCTTGGTCATTGAATCGATTACTGTAACATTTGCGGTATAAGGTCTAATATTAATGCTATTCACCAACATCTTGAAGCTATTGTCTTAAAGACATAGTCCCTTGGAATCTAACGCACTCCTTAGTGACCTCCAACATGGTTTTAGGTAGAGTCGTTCTACAGGTGGTCTTTACATGTAACCCAGTCTGGAATAATATATAGAACAATCCGGCGTAACAGTTGCAGTCGCTTTAGCTATCTCAAAATATTTGACCAAGTTTGGTATAAGTAATAACTGGTCAAACTCTCTTCGTTTGGATTAACTTATACCTTCATCAGGGTGTTTGCAGTATCCTTAACAGAAGACGAAATACGTGCCGTAGTTGACGGCTTCCTTTCAACAGAATTTGGCATTAGGGCGGGCGTGTGGGCGTGCCACGGGATCAGCGACAGCTCATACATTGTAGTTTTTCGCAGTTTACTCATAGTAGTAAGCCACCTTTATATCAAACCAACACATTAAAGCTGAAATTGCCATTTCAATCAAACGCATTTAACGTATTCTTGAGTGGGGAAGTAATATACTAGATAATTCATGCTATCAAAACTCCAAAAAGATCGATCGTTGTTTGTATAAATGGCTCAGATCTTAAGTTTTCAGACTCTATTGCTAGGTAAGAAATGACTTCACGTTTAAATCTATATTATAATCTTATAAATAACCCATCCTTACCTCGGACATACAGTTCTTTGAGCATGAAAGAATTGTTTCAATTCTCTCTTTGTACTGTCGCGTTACAATAGCTAGTATGCTGATGAACTACTTTCTTTCATGGCATCTAGGGTCACTTTTGCTGGAAATATTCCATTCAGATCACCTATATGTAGTATAAATCTCAACCTGTGGTACCAAATGTGCGCAATCCACATTATTCTACCCGACTTTTAAACTCTGGAATGATCTTCCTAGTTGCTGTTTTCCTCTCACTTATGAAATGAAAAAAATTAGAGTAGCCGTTCACAGGAAAATCTTTGCAATTAAAGATTCCACTATGTATTCCACGAGTGTTCCTGAGTGCTTTAGATTGTTAGGCTAAACTTAGTCTGTTACTTAGCACAATTATTTAACAAAAACCAAATCTCGACTCGTTTGTATATACACAAGCTTATTCGAGAAGAATTCGGCACCTTTGACCTACAACGGTGCTCAGTGCGAGAATCGAGGCACCACGCCCCAAAAACGTTGATACTTTTCTGAAGCTAGAAGTAGTCCTGAGTAAAAGAAATATGCCTAAAAGTAGTCGTGTTAACTGAGTTTTCCCCATTCTAACAAATTATTTTTAAAAAGGTGGCAGTGTTCTATTGAAGTGCTCTTGAAAAGGTAAATAAAGAATTATTTTAGGTGTGTAAAACACAAAATAATTCAAATCAACAAAAATAATAATTATGTAATAAGATATGCATTGCTCATAAATGCTATTATTGACTTAATGGTATTAATAATGTTATTTCACCTGCTACACATAACCATAAAGAAAAACCAGTGCGTAATGTTGGTACCGCTTTCTTCCCTTTCTAACTAATGCTACCGGTAGAATTCAAAAGTTTGGACTGTTTTTGAACCTACAAGAAAAACTAAAGAACATTTAAGGTCATCTAAAGATGATTCACACCATTGTCATCTTCTTCGAGAAGAATTGGGCACCTCAGTGCGAGAATCGAAACCCCACGCACCAAAAGACGTTAAAACTTATGAATCTAAGAAGTAATCCTTATTAAAAAAATATGCCTAAAAAAGTCATGTTAACTGAGTTTTCCCCTTTTCAAGAAATTATTTTTAAAAATGTGGCAATGTTCTTTGATGTGCTCTGGAAAAGTGGGACAGAATTATTTTAGTGTGTAAAACACAAAATAATTCAAAACAACAAAAATAATAATTATGTAATAAGAAATTAATTGCTGATAAATTCTATTATTGTAATATTGTGACAAGTTTTTGTACAATGTACAGACAAACTTCTATATCACGAACTCGGTAAATTGAAAAAAAATCGCCACAGAGAAATTTCTTTATTGTATATATATACAAAATACATTTTCGCAAATTTCTGATTCTTTACATATTATGCAGAATTTGTTACTGTATTGTAGATATAATCATTAGAACACTGTTTTTACATTACGATATACTGTACAAAGTATAGTCAAGGATCTTCACGTTTAGAGGGCGATTCAATCCATTTTGACCATTTTGGCATGCTATCGGTATGTGTGTGTGTGTGTGTGTGTGTGTGTGTGTGTGTGTGTGTGTGTGTGTGTGTGGGTGTGGGTGTGGGTGTGGGTGTGGGTGTGGGTGTGGTGTGGTGTGGGTGTGTGTGTGGTGTGGTGTGGGTGTGGTGTGTGGGTGTGGGTGTGGGTGTGGGTGTGGTGTGGGGTGTGTGTGTGGTGTGTGTGCGTGGGTGTGGTGTGGTGTGTGGTGTGGGTGTGGTGTGGTGTGGTGGGTGTGGTGTGGTGGTGTGTGTGTGTGTGTGCTGTGAGTGTGCGTTCGTGCGTTGCGTGTGTGCGTGTGCGTGTGCGTGTGCGTGCGTGTGCGTGTGCAGTGTGCGTGTGCGTGTGCGTGTGCTGTGCGTGGCTGTGTGCGTGTGCGTGTGCGTGACGTGTGCGTGTGCATCTGCGTGTGCGCGTCGTGGCGTGCGTGTGCGTTGCGTGTGCGTGTCGTGTGTTTGTGTTGCGTGTGTGCATGCGTGTACGTGTGCCTGTGCTTTACGTGCATGTGGTGTCGTGTGCGTGAGCGTGTGCGTGTGCGTGTGTCATGTGCGTGTGCGTGTGTGCGTGTGTGTGCGTGTGCGTGTGCGTGTGCGTTGTGCGTGTGCGTGTGCGTGTTACAGGTTAAATACTTATTACGAGCATTCAGCCCGTAAATGAAATTTGTGCGTCACGGTATAGCGTCAGTGCGTGTTGCGTGCGTGTACGTGTGCGTGTGCAAGTGTGCAATAGGGCACTGCTGCAGAAATGTCCCAATCGTGCAAAATCGTGAGAATTGTGCAAAGTGCGCCGCCTGTTAGAAACATTATAGCAGAAAACGTAATGCGTGCTGCATGCTGTAGATTGAGCGTATGTCTGTGAAACCAAAACGTTCACTCAAATATAAACTACTCTACTACTCAGAGCATTCTATTCCAAATCGTCAACGCAAAGCTTGTACCTAAACGGTCAATTAAAGCTCAGTGGATTTGGGCGAATCTTACTAAAGGTGCAATAGGGCACTTACAAAGAAATAATACTCAAATCGTCAACTATACGGATATATTGTCAAAAAGACGCCGCATGTAATGATATACATTTATAGCAGAAACGTAATGGACTTGATCACCTTAGGATGTGAGCTAACTTAAACCATAGAACGTTCACTCAAATATTGAAACTAATCTACTACTGCAACATTCCATTAACCCAACCAATCTACTATAAATCGCAAAGCTTACCTAAACTTATCAATTAACAACAAGGTCAGAGCATTTAGAATTTTACAAATCTTACTGTACAAACTTTACATAACGTAAACAGAATGAAACAATCAATGCACAATACCGATTTAATTATTGTACGAATGAGAATAGCATGTACATTGGATTGATACTTTAAAGACAGAACATGCTTGATCACCTTAGGATGTAACTCTCAAACATAGAAGGTATATTCTAATTAATTTGGAATAAGTTCCTGTTATGAACGAATTCCAGTTAACCCCCAACCAATCTAACTTCATAAATCGTACATCAGTTCTATACATTATCAACGAACAACAATTTGCATCGAACTTGAGGCCTTGAAATCTTGATGGCTTAGTTGGTTAGCGCGGTAAACTTTAGTATAACGTAAACAGAATCGTAGGTTCAATCCTACTCGCAGGTAAACCGATTTAATTTATTGTATCTAATGAGAATTACCTTATACCAACGGTACTTGCAGTGGAATTAAAGACAAAATGTTACCTCGATAAAATAACCTCAAACTTCTACTTTTCTTAAAGGTAATTATTACACAAATTATCGTCATACAATATCTGTTATGAATCGAATGAACTCTGCTTCCATAAGGTAATGTAACCATCTTAAAATTTACATCAGTATAAACGTTTACATTAAGGAGACAAGTGATATTTACAATAACTAAGTAGGCATTTTCAAGTGACGTCACCTTGAACCTGAATGATTGGACAACTAAGGCTCTGGTTAGCGCGGTACTGATATGTTAAAATAGGTCGTAGGTTCATAGATTCGTTACTACGACTGGAAAACCAAGTTATAAGGCTGTCAATATAATATTTAACAAAATTAATTGAACCTACATCAACGGTACTGCAGTGGAATTAACCAATAAGTTCAATCATTTTTCGATAATAATAACCTCAAATTCTTACTTTGTCTTAAATACATTTTACAAATGTTACTATCCCGATTATTACTAGAATCTTTCTATTCGACACTGAAACTCTACTTCCATCAATGTATGTACAACCATCTTACTTCTATGGCACTTAATCACGGACAAACGTTTAATTAAGGAGAAAGTGCCACCTTATTTAAACAGGCATTTAACTAAGTAGAATCATAATTTTCATAGATTGACTTTGAAATCAAATTGCAAAAGACAAAGAATGTTGGACAACTAAGTGCTCAATTTGGTCTATCTATGTTAAACATCATAATACTATTATAGGGATAACTCAGTACAGCTCGGATATCTTATATTTCACAAGCAGATGAAGGAATCACCTAAAGCCATTTATAATGAATTTACCAAACATTAATTGAACCTTTACATCATAAATAGCAAGTTATTACAATAAGTACAAATCATTCTATTGCATACTATCGTAATAGGCACGAACTACAATGTTCACTAAAATCTAATCTCAGTTATACATATCCACTAATTATCTATCACTAATTATTACTATGAAATATTTTAACTATTACATACCAACAGTAAATAAGTCAATGTACTTTCGACTATGTAAATTTATTCTATGGCCTTAAAGGGACAAATACTCAATAGATAAGCAATAACACCGTTAGGTTCCTATGAAACAGGAAACACAAGTTTGACAATAGAATCAGTTAATAGATCAGTGAGATTGACTTCGAAATGTGACGTAATTGCAAAATTCCTAATTAAACATTTGAAATACAGTGCAAGTTCTGGTCATTTACGCTATAGCAACAGCATAATACTACGTGATAGGGATAACACCATACGAGCTCGATACCTTCTTACTAATTGTCCGAATCAAAATGCGAAGATGACAGGTTCTATTAAACAAACTTAAGGAGCCATATTGTTCTGAATTTACCAAACATCATACTTTTTCATCAATATTACATAGTATACATGAATCTAAATCTTACTACATAAATCGCTGGAGATCACATTAGTATCATAGAAAGTTCCATACGTTTTTATAACTAGTTATACCGTCATTGCCTAACTTTAAATTAACTTTCCAATTAACTATGAAATATTTAACATTACATACCAACAGTACATCATAAGTAATTACCATCTGATTTGTACATAGAAAGATAGCTCATAAGTACATGTAACACGTAGGAATTCACTATTGAAACATTATAACAGCAGTTGTCATTTCCAAGAAAAGTTGTACTGAAGTCAGCCTATTAGAACTTCGATTGTAGAACTTCAAAATTGAAAACAGTCTATTAAACATTTAGTTACAGCGAGTTCTGTCATTTGCGCAAGCAACAGCTTTGTACACGTGAATGTCACCCATACATGAACCTTTTACTAATTGTCCGAATCAAAATGCGAAGAGACAGGTTCTTATTAAACAAATTAAGGAGATATGTTTGAAAAAACTTACTTTTTCATCAATATTATGCATGTAGTATAATGAATCTAAATCTATACTACATAAACCGCTAGAGAACACATCAGTATTAGAAAACTTTAAAGTTCCATACGTTTTTATAACTATGTTATACCGTCTATTGCCCAACTTTAAAGTAACTTTCCAGATTTCCTGATTCTAAACACCATTATAACAGTACACTTCACAAGGTTATATTAATTCTTGATTTGATACTAGAATTAAATCGATTAGTGTCGATGAAGTACATGGTATCCGGGTAGGATACTGCACTATCTGTACTAAATTTAAGCTAGATATCATATTAATTAACAAACGTGTACTTGGAAGATCAGTATTTAAGAAATCGATATTAAAATCTTCAAAAAGAAATACAGTATTGTATTGTAGCATTGTGTTACTAAGCGTACTTTCTGAAGTTTTGTATAAAATGATGTTACCCCAGATAGAAAATAAAACTCTAAAAGAGGAAAGAAGACGAATATAGTCTAAAGCGAAATTGTATCTTATAGGGGTGGAACAAAATATTCGTTTCCAGCAGTCAAATCAGTAACGGTCGTAGGTCGACGGTATCTGTCTAAAAGAATAACCAATAAATTCAAATCATAGTTTCCGAACAACAGCGCACCGCCAAAACTGCTTACAACTACTTCAGCTTAAAAAGTAATTTGAGACCTATAAACGTACACAAACAACGAACATAATCAGGTGCAGAGAGCTGCATAAAAGCTGACTAGCTTACAGCACACGAAAAAATACATTTCTACACGATTGAGCGCTTAATTGCCATATCTGCTTCCAAGACAGTAGGATATATTTTCTGGTTGCGAGGCCCAACTTACCAACGTAAAATTATATATAGGTAAAACAATAAGAACATAAAATTAGGGCATTTTTATTTAAAACGTCACTTTTGACTTTTCGTTTATTTAGTAGAAATTAAATATTTCAATTGTGGTCAATTTCATACAATCGTGCAAAAAACAGCATGAGCATCACGAACATTAAGGCTTGTACCGGTCTCCGGCCAAATTGGAGGCTGAGCGAAGCGAAACATGACCGTCAACCGGGAAACACCCCTTACTATTCATGACACTCAATATACTATTACATACGTGTCGAGTCGGAGGCAAATTGTTAAATTGACTGGTTCACAAAATAAAGTGATTAATAATAAATATCAATATATTGCGTAATATTGAAGTAAACTTACAACAATATAAAACAAATAAGTATCCAATTAGGTTTTTAAAACAAAATTTAAAATGAGTTAACGGAAGCTTAAAACCTTTTTTACAAAATGATGTATGAGAAGTAGTGAAACTGAAGGCCCAAATAACACAAAAAAAAACTTATAAAAAGATAATAAAGTAATAAATGGGTATAAAAGTTCTCATAACAGATCGTTAAACTAACTTGAGATACAACCCATTCACCAAAAATAATGCCTTTGTCCCAGTCGGTTGATTAAAGTAGGGCAGTTCTATCTTTTGATTTGCTTAATTACCACAAATTTATGCTGTGTTATTTTCACTTAACGTAAATAATAAAATGCAATATAACACTAATAAAATGATCTCGGACGCCAAGTAATTTTTAATTATGCTCGGAATAACTAAACCGAGGTTTACAATAAAAATTTACCAAAATGTAAAAATAAAAATATACAGACTATGTTTATCAACAGTTAAATTTAGGGTTATATAAAATATATCTTAAAATTAGCCTTAAATTACTAAATTATGGATATAAATACCTGTTCGAAAACATTTAGTACACAAACTGTTTAATAACCTCTGGTATCTAAACGATTACGGAAATGTAAACCAATGGTGATGTCATCTTTGCACCAATGTTGCGCAATACCTCCAAATAACAATGATTTACGTTGTAAACCACCAAAATGGAATTTTACTTTTTATAAATTTCTCTTCATAAAATTTTGAATCCAATGTTTATTGCCTTCTATTGAAATTTCAAATAAAAATTGTGATCAAAATTTAGATCAGCATTGAATGCAAAATTGCAATCATAAAATAAAAGCGTACTTAAAAGTAGAATTAAATGTGCAAAAAATAAAATAAAAGGGTAAATCAAAGTGTCAAAGTGCCTGAAAAGAGCAAATGTTTTAGATTTTAATATAATGCGTTAAATATATCTTACCATTAAATCAATGGCACTTTTCACAAAATTTAGGCGGAAACCCAAAATAATGGCTTCCTGCATCTAACAGCGAACCACAAGCAGTGAAAAAAATGGACGCTTAGGAAGTTGGATGATGACTCGTTGCGCGAAAATATGAGCAGGAAAAAATAATTTAAAGAAGTGGAAATATAAAGCTTTAAGAAGATATGCACTTAAGTTACACCAAATGCAAATTAAGTTGCCTACCATATACTTATAAATCAATAATAATTAAATTTTTTTGTTGTATTTACAACTAAATGACGAAGAACATAAGTTACGGTACATTTTAATACAACTCAAAATGGGTTGTTACAAACTAAGGTCATTAGTAGCGCGATTAATAGATGCAAATAAATAAATCAAGCATCCCCAAAACTAAAAATGGAATTTTAATAATAATACATCCGGTGTTCGAATAGGTCTTGCAGAAAACGAATGGTAATAGAAACCAAAGAATATGTTTCTTATAATGCACAACAAACTTTTATTGTAATCTTTCAGATACCCTTAATATCACTGTCCAAATTGTTAGCGGAAGACGTCGATGGGAGAATTTTTCACCTGAAGTGATTGTTAGCAACAATGAAAATTAAAAATTACTAAAACTTGTTTATACCTTACGTGTATTTTTGTTGTATAGGCCAACCACGATACACCAAAGTACAAATTATAAGTAATTACAACATATGTTACACCAAATTGGCAAATGTAACAATGAGAACAGTTGGCGCTAGGAGTTTTTAGGTAGAACTATCTGCCACTTTTCGCACATAGTGAATGTATAAAAATCGTTTTCTGTCACCAAGGTTGATAGTAAAGATGTATAAAGAGGATATATAAACAAAACAAGATATCAATATAATAGAAAAACAAAAAAAAAAGAAATAAAATAATTAGCTTTTGGGCTTTTTAAACGGTGTATTTTTCTATTTATATTATATAAATTTATTCGTTTCCATAACAATTACAGTTATCGTCCTCAGTAAATGGTAGTATATAAAGAGTTGCTTGGGGTGTTAGAACAAATTCACGAAATATGAAAACATGAGAACACAAGCATAAGTCTGCTATTAATATAACAGTTTGATAAACGTATAAAGCTAAGTATGGAATCTAATTTTAGTAAAGGGTAACTAGATCTTTAATAAATTGAACATTATTAAACTGTTTTGAAGGTAACAAATCAGAACATCGAGTAACGGTCGAAGGTCAAATTAAAAATGTCATAGTTAAAGAGCAAACTTAACAAAACTTAATCAAATTATGATGTAAGTGTAAAGTTGTGAGAAGCTTTAATTTGAACTTAATAAAAGCACTCTTAAACAGAAAGTTGGCATCCCAATTAAAGAGCTAGTAGGGTCTAGCAGGAAATAGTTTTTGTTAATAATTGTAATGGTTATTCTACAGAAAACACAATGTAGTACATTTAATATGATTTTTAATTTTAACTACATATGTTAAACTACACTATAGTGCAGTGGTAACTTAAGGTATAATTGGTAATGGGCTAGGAAAATACAGCAAAATCCTAGACATAACAAAGCTAAAATTGACATTAAGATGTATCATTGTACCATTTTTAAATTATAAGATGTCAAAACCTATTTCAAGAGACATTTTATTCTTGCCGATAAAAGTTATTAAGATGTTTATATATCTCAATAGCTTCACTTTGTAAACGAAAATAACGAGATTGTCTGGCCTATATTTCCGTATTATTAATAGAATGTCATGAGCATGACTTAAATTACTTGAAGCATGCTTTCTATGGTTGACATAATCTACAAAATCCAATATCTCATCATATGTTCGTTACGTCTCGTATCAAAGCTGCGATTGTGGTTCCAATGCATACTTTTCCACAAGAACATACAGTCCGGAAGATGACAATGGATCTAAACATCTTTAGGTGACCTTAAGTATCCTTTAATTTTTCTTTTAAGTTTAAAAACAGTCATGATGCCATGACTAATTAGAATTTTTTCAATTCTATCCGTAACATTAGTTACAAAAGGAAGGAAAGCAGTGCCAACATTAAGCATTAGTTTTTCTTTATGGTTACGTCTAGCAGTATCATTAATATCTTTAAATGATTATCCATTAAATTAAATAGTTAAATACGGGATCCGCCAGTGAAGCGGGAAATTTTGAAGTACACAATTTTTTCAGAAAATGTTTATTACCAAAACTTTTTTTTACTGGTTTGAGTAGAGGAAAGTACGGCATTGTGTGTCTTAAAAATAATTCCTCTCAAGTGAGAAATATTCTTCTAATCTAGATTGAAAATTTTCCATTACTTGGCGTGCAGGACAGGTTGAATTCGCTCAATTTCGTATTGAAAGTTTATTGATAATTCCGGTAAAGTTTGTGGTCTATTACTGTATACCCTGCTCTTCAGAAATCCCCAAAGGAAAAAATCACATTCTGAAAGATCAGGAATCTTATGGGACACGAAATGTTTGAAATGAGTAGGCCGGAAAACTTCCCTTAAAGCAGTCATAGACACACGAGAAGTATGACTTGTGGCCCCGTCCTGCTGAAGGTAATTGATGTCCGGAAACCTAGGTAACTCTTCCGTCGCAAATATTCATGTGTGTGTATGGGTTAGCCGTAACAGTTGTGGTGTTTGCTCTGTCGTCTTGTAAAACATATGCCCAATAATACCAGATGATGAAACTGCACACCACACTGTAAGTTTCGGACTATGTACTGGTGTATCTGTCCTGGGTTTTCGTGATTCCAATAGCAACTGTTCTGCTTGTTTACATATCCGTTTAAATATAAATGTGCTTCATCTGACACAAACGTGTGGTGAATAAAGTTTTCATCATCATGTACACGTCGCAATATTTCTTCGCTGAAAATCCTGTGAGCAAGCATATTACAGTCTTTCAACTCTTAGACGACTTGAACTTTGTAAGGGTGGAAAAATAAGTCTTTATGTAAAATCTGTCGTAACGATTAGTCGCTAATGTTTAGTGTAGAAGCCTGCTTCACTGGAGAACGCATTGGACTACGTGTTAATGTTATTCGTACTCTATCAATGTTTCCTCCGTTCTTAAAGACTTGATTGCCCCTTTATGCTTCCAGTTAATGTGGAGCAGTTTCTTCAAACTTTCTTACCTACTGTATAATTGCATGAGCGGACGGCACACTTCCATGTCGTGGAACTTTGAACTTATTACGAAACAATCGTTGTACCGAAGTCACACACTCACGATTTTTATAAAACAATTTTACGGAAAACGCACGCTGAACGCCTAATCACTTCTCCATGTTTCTATGTCAGTAACAATAATCAAGTCAAGGAAACATTGACTTTTAGCAAATAAAAATTAGGCCGCAAAATTTCTTGATCTTTCGGCATGCGATTTTTGCGGATTTCTGAAGAGCGGTATATAGTAATAGACCACAAACCTTACTAATTTACACTAACATTAGGCCTTAATAGAACATTACGCTAATGGACTTTTAGTGGACCATATAGATTGGTGTAACAGCTTCAGAGTTAGCTAGTTTCTTTTACGTCTTCATATAATTTAATCAATTCTTTAGTTATCAAAGAAAACTTTTTGTAGGATCTTTTGGTAGTTTATTGGATAAATTCGATAGAGATATTTTTATCCAAGTTTAGAAGTTTCATCTATATTCAATATAGAAGGTTGGACTAAAATTGGTTGACTAATCTTTAAATTAAAGCTGAAATGGCAAATTCAATTAACAAAGACATTCAACATATTCTCGAATGGGAAGCAATAATCTAGTTAAATTTAATGCTAACAAAACTCAGTGTTGCCTTATGTCCGCCAAAAAAGATCGATCATTTCCTGTTGTAAGTATGAATGGCTCAGTTCTTAAGTTTTCAGACTCTATTACTCTGTTGGGTATGACTATATCTTCAAATCTCTCATGGGTTGACCATCTTCTGTCAGCTACCAAAACAGCTGCTCATAAAATAGGCTTTTGTACAGATCTAAGCAGTACTTTACCTTTCGACAACTCCTTCTACTGTATAAGGGCCAAATTCGGCCTCATCTAGAATATAATTCTCACCTTTGGGTTAGTGCCCCCAATACGCTCTCGATATCGTTGATCGTATTCAAGAGAGAGCGATTAGGCTTATAAATGACCCGTACTTAACTTCTCAAATACAGCCCCTTGAGCACAGAAGGATGGTTTCAGTTCTTTATTTGTATTATCGTTATTACAACGGCTATTGTGCTGGTGAATTACATTCTTTGATACCATCTCCGGCTATCTTTGCGAGAAACACTCGGTTTGCTCATTCACATCATCAGTATGCAGTACAAATCTCCACTTGTCGTACCAAATGGGCGCAATCCACATTTTCTACACGGCTTCTAAACTCTGGAATGATATCCCTAGTTCCTGTTTTCCTCTCACTTATGATATGAGAAAATTTAAGGTAGCTGTTCATAGGCATCTATTGGAAATTCATTATCCCTCTATCCATTCTCCTAAGTGTTGCTGAGTGCTTTAGCACGATAGGCCTTATTTAGCCTGTTCAGGTCCACAATCATAAAAAAAAGTGCATGGAAATGAATTTTGATAAATTATTCAAGCAATAATGTGATAGACAATTTTTGATAATAAAAACCAGTTATAAACCTTTCTAATAATATTTTATCAGATGATGTTACTGAAGAGTTTTGTAATGGCGGAAATTTTGCGATAACACCAAGAGTAGCAGCATTTGAAAATATAATCTTTTCACATACTGGGTGAACAAAATCTCAAGAGCAACTTATCCTTTCGTCAGCTCAGTACTTTATTTGATCTTAAATGTAATGAAAATATATACTACAATCTGATAAAGGTAGTGCAACTGTTATATTAAACATGAGATAATATAGAACTATAGTAGAAAACTGTTGGAACCACAGTGAACCATCAGAAGATCAAAAAAGGTTTCTTTTGTAAACTAAGGCGCTTATTAATTTACCATTTATTCCGTCTAATTCTGAAGCTCTTCCATCAAAACTATGTGGTCTAACAAAATTCCATAAACCTAATGTTCCTTAAAGTCTATTAGAACAATTGGTGCTCCTACATACAATCTTGCAAAACATCTTACATTTCTATTACAATCTCATATAGGTAAAATACAGTATATTAAAGATACTGCCGTGTTGATTAAAAAATACATAGCTTAAAAACTGAAGAAGGTGACATACTGGTCAGTTTTGATGTTGTTTCACTTTCTACGGAGCTACCTCGAATAGAAACTATTGAATATATTGATCATATTTTTCCAAAAGATGTAAATATTCTTTCACAGCATTGTGTTACAACTTATTTTTAATGAAATAATAAATTCTTGTACAGTTAGGTGGTGTAGCAATGTGTAGCCCTCTTAGTCCTGCTGTAGTAAATTTTTACAATGGAAAATTTGAAACATGGGCGTTACAAAATGCATCTAAAAAATTTTTAGTTTGGTAAAGATATGTAGATAACACATTTGTTATT
This sequence comes from Vesta saturnalis, assembly GCA_036346205.1. Classification (NCBI taxonomy): domain Eukaryota; kingdom Metazoa; phylum Arthropoda; class Insecta; order Coleoptera; family Lampyridae; genus Vesta; species Vesta saturnalis. The sequence continues at coordinate 38,446 of JARFJB010002178.1, forward strand.
CGCAGACATGGAGAAAAAGCACTACGTGAATTTTTAATTTTTACAAGTGTGAAGGAGGAAACTAATATAAGTTTATCACTTCTTAGCAAATTAATATCTAAAACAAGTAATATACTATGTTTTAAGGTTTACGAAACCCGCCAAACTTCGATAGATAGCTTCATAATTATCAAACAACAATTCACGTCAAAAAATGGTGTAATTAAATGTTTAGTGGATCGAGCTAAACGAATTTGTTATTCTGAGTTCTTTAAAGATGAATATAATTATTCAGTACAATCCAATTGATATTCACGTAAAGTTATTGATAACGTTATTACACCTACCGGAACACAAAACGTAGCTTTAATACAAGACGTACAAAGCATATGAGATTTTGTAGATTAGCTCAACCAGAGAAATCTGCTGTAGCTCTACATGCATTAAATAATTTAAATCATGTCCTTTAATATGATAATTTTTCGAAACATATCCTATGAAAAACAAAACATGTTCGTGCTGGTTTCAAGTATCACTAACATGTGGTTAATTCAAAACTATACATAACATTAAGGTTGCCTTGATATGAATTCACGCCATCAAGCAAATATTCCTTCTGTTTCAAAACTACAAGTAAATTATATATATATATATATATATATATATATATATATATATATATATATATATATATATATATATATATATATATATATATATATATATATATATATATATATATATATATAATATCGGACGTTTCCTATTTTTATAGACATCATCAACTTATTTAAATACGGTCCTCATATTTTGAAAACTAGTTTTGGAAGGTTTTTTTCTTACAAATTCAGCAATGAATCACATTTGATGATCTGATCACGTTTGGGTCTGTTTTAACAAAACGGGGTGGTTCGTATCTATGGGGTGTTTGGGCTTAACACTGTTCACCTTGAATAATTAGAATAAAATGGTATAAACGTATATTTCCTATTTTATATAATACTAAATAATAATAAACAGGAGCGATGTTTGCTATCGGTGTCGTGGCGTAATATTCTCAGTATTATATAAGCCGAGGACAACGATCGCGTTCGCGTTTGGAAGCAGGTCAAAGAGAAAAGAAATAATTTAAAGTAACATTGGTGCGCGTGACTATTCTTGTATGTGATTTTGCTTTCACACTGAATGAATGTGAATTCAGTACTTGGAATTCTTCATAAAGGACAGGTTGATATTTATACGTTTCCTAACGAAAATTGTTCGTGCGCTCGATTATTTACTCTAACTGATCAGGATGGCCTCAGGATTACTTAATTAATAACGTATATACATTGATTAATACCTATAATTTATTCATGTCCGGCGATAAGACACGTTAAACCTTTATTTATAAGAAAACGTCTATTATTACAAAACACGTACAAATGAATGAACTTGGTTCTAACTGTTAAATACGGGAAGGCGGAGTTGATCGCAAACTTATTTACTTTACTCAATATCGCACCTATTATTAATTGGTGAAAACGAATTAAACTGAGGTGGGTTTACACGATGTTTTAGAACTGTGTGATCGAAATTAAACAATTATATGAATTGTTTCAGACGGAATCAGGTTTCTTATGTACACGATTATTCTCTTGATTAAAATGAAAGAATTTACACGTATAACGTTCGTAATTTATTATGATGCTGGTAAATTGGCCAGACCTTCGGGAACGAAATAGTTAATTGTTTTCGTTGCGCGAAAATTTACTGACGATACAGGAATGTTTATCTTACCAGATTTGCTTTGTTAAGAAATATTATTAGAAGGATATCTTACAAATTGTAAGTGATTCGCGAGACGCTTGATCCCGTTTGATGCAATTTATTATGGGAACGCACCGTGGGTTCGTCTTTATTTAGCTGAAGGATTACGCGGGTGATCTCTAAAAATACGGCGTCTGGTTTTGAGATTATCTCCAGGTTTTGGCGTCGCTTGTTTGTGTTGCTAATTTTTCCTGGTGTTAGGCGTATTGGTGTTTGTAGGTGTAATATATGTTTATTGAAGGCCTATTTGCAAGACTCTCGGACTAACCCGTCTAGTGCTGTACAAATAGATCTTCGAAGTGGTAGAATTATAGTGAATACCCTCTTGCCACTGGAGTAAATGAGGATGACTTCAGGGCGTTAGAGCCCGCAGTAACAACGTCTTGGTTTGTGTATAGGTTGGTATAAGATGACTCCAGGCTTTACAGTCCGTCGTGCATTTCTGATTGGTGTTTGTATGTAGTCTTTGTGATAGATGACTCCAGGCTTTACAGCCCGTCGTGTCACCTTCTGATGTATGTACTTGAACGGTGAGATAACTTCCGGACTCTGCAGCTCGTCGTGTCTTTGGGTGCCCGGTGTAATGTTTAGGTGATGTGGTGCAATAAAACTTACGAGAGGTTAATCTTAGCGTACTTCAACCAGCAGCTTGATTGTATGACGCTGATTTATAGGTTACGGCGGCGAAGTAACGCGACTAAAGATACACGATGGTTCAGGATGAACGGATGCGGCATTCGACAAGTCGGCGGCGTATACAACGAGAATAAGAGCGCAGGCACGCGGTCTAGGTTCTACTCTCTTCTCCTTCTTATCCTTTTTCTTCTCTTCGGTAGCGCGTCGCGGTCTTTTTATAGATAATTCGCGGTAGGTGGGTTTGGCTTCTGTGTAGGGGTCCCGTGGTTGTGATTTGCGGAGGGTTCTCTGGCGTAAGAGCATTTGATGCTTTTGATATTTACGTCGGAGGGATTAGAATAATTATTTGTGGCGCAATATCGCGCAATCTTTTGAAATTTGTTTTAACATTATGGAGCTACGTAACTTGATTATTGCAGGGCAATTAACAAATAATTAATCACAAAAATTTTAGTAAAGTCAGGCTCGATCTATACAGCGTAATACTTTGACATATTTCGAGCATTAAGTTCCGGAATTGATTGTCATTTTCAAAATTTGACGATAAATATAATTTTGACAATTTTGCAATTATGTGCCGGAACACCGTCTTGTAAAACCAATAAACTTCAATATCAGCTTGAGGTAAATCTGCTAAAGCTTCTTCTACCTCATTTTCTAACAAATTCTGGTAGCGTTCAGGATTTATAGATCCGTTATAGAAAAATGGACCTATTCGCATTCCGAATATTGCAGCACATATTAAATCCGAAACAGTGTTGGTGTCTGCGCACTTTATAAACGCTAGAATCTCTTTCCCCAATAGTGAGCATTCCTTCTGTTGAAAATTCTGTTATTGGCCACCTGACCTTCACCTGGCCAAATGATTTTATATGGAAATTGCTCGTTATCTGCACATTGCCTGGTAAACCATTCACAGAACGCTGAATCCTGGTCGAAGTTCTGACAAATTTTAAGTTTAAATAGACGTATTTTTTCTTTTTCTAAAATAAACTAAGCTTTTTCTTCATTGCAAGGTTTACGGAATTTACAGTCATTTTAAATACGCCATGTTCTATTAAATTAACTGACAAGTTCCCAAACATGGTTTTATGAGGTTGCTGTCTCACTGTATATTAAATACGTGCGTTCCGTTTCATTGGAATTTCGTTGATAGTATGTAACACGATAGCATATCGTATTTTTCCACATTTGAAAATTGCACCATACTGTTTTGATAATAACTTCCACAAATTAACTAATTCAGAGTTAAATACTAGTACCAGCTCAATACAAAATTGTAATGCAAGATTATCACAGGTACTGAATTACTTCAAAGCGACCCATTTTCGTTTTTTTCAAAGCCGCCTGTTTTCATTTATTCTTTTTAAAACATCACATCGTTGTTATGATGTCACAGATAGAACTGCAATATAGTATTTATCTTGGGAGATTCACAAAACTCTTTGTCAGCTTGGGACAATCAGCTTTTTTTTGAAATTATACGTTTGTGTTTTAGCGGTGTTTGATAATGATCATTTAAATAGGTAACCTTAATCTTAATTTTACAAGCATTTCGTTTTTTGTGTTAAGTTGCATAATTAACAATATTTTATTTTAGTACATCTTATTTTATGAAATATTAAATACAAAGATCTTTTCAACACTATGTTTCCAATTCGGCCACCTATTTCAAAATCTACAGTAATTAGGACAACCCAAAGATTTAATCAAACCGGAACTTGCAAAAATCGTCGGCGTTCAGGAAGGCCGAAAGTGGTTACTGATGGTGGAGAAAAAACTTAGGAAGTTTTGCAGCATTTACTCGTCCGTCAGAACGTTCTGAAAGCTAGCAAATTTCATCCCTATAAGATTACGTTAGTTCAAGAATTGTTTGCAGATGATTTTGATCGCAGGATGGAATTCTGTGAGATCATGATGCACAAATGGGAAGCATAATAATTTCTTTAATGACATTGTTTTTTCTGACGAATCAACCTTTATGCTTAACGGTACAGTTAATCGGCATAACTGTCGATATTGAGCTAATGAAAATCCTCATTGGATGCGTGAGTACATACACAGTACCCTGAAAAAGTTAATGTTTGGGCAGGGATAATCGAAAACCAAATAATTGGACCTCTTTTGTTGATAGCAATTTAAATTTGGAGACATATTTGTAAAGTTACAGAATCAAATTTCACCGGAAATTTTGGGAAGAAGAGGTCCAAATTTTGAGCAAACATGGTTTCAGCAAGATGGCTGTTCAGCACACTTCGGATAAACGTAAGAAGGTATTTAAATGCTACTTTTCCGAACAGATGTATTGGTGAAAGAGGTGAAGTAGAATGGCCGCCGAGATCTCCTGACTTGACGCCGTTGGACTTTTTATGGGGACATTTGACGAATAAAGTTTTGTTACAAAACGTGATAATATAAACGTATTGAAAGAGATAATTACATCCGAGTGTCAACTCATAACTGCAGCAATGTTTCAAAATGTAACCAGTAGATTTTATGACAATTTGATGCACTGTAAAACCATCAGCACTTAATTAAATAAGTTTTTGTTCAATTTTACTCTTTTTTAATTAAAGATATATGTGGTGTTAATAAAAATCGTTATATCGTTTAATCTAATCAATTTAGGTATAGCATATCTAACAAGAAGTCAGACTTAAATTTTATGTAGAATTTAAAACTACAAAAAACTATACCAATCCATTTCAAAAATTCAACTTTGGTGTATACCGTATTTGTGACGCACCATGTATAATAAACACGGTTTTAAAAGATAGTTTAGCAAGAGATGCACAAACTTTATTTGAAACGTTTTTTGTTTAGAAGTCCGTTTCCGAAATATTTAGGGATCCGGGACTTTTAAACACTATATATATATATATATATATATATATATATATATATATATATATATATATATGGTTAGGAAAACTCCGAAGTTATTGACGAAATACATCAGTGTGAGTCCCTTTCTCAGGTTAACCATTATATAAGTAAAGATGGAGGTTTCTTTAGAATTTCTGCTAAAAAATTGTTTAAAACACTAAAAAACATTATGATTACCTTCAAGGAACTCATGACTGAAAGAATATTTTAAGCTGTAAGTTTTAAGACGTATTTTATTTTTGTTTAATGACAAACACGTAAAGGCTTTAGAATCATTTAAAAACAAGGTAAGTTCTTCAAACAAAGTGTGATACTATGTGTGAGACTGCTATACTTAGTAAATAAAATTTGAAAGTAACATTACCAAATAATCTTTTATGCCGATTATGCTTGTTGGGTCAAACGTGAGTACTACCTCTTCTTACTCAATTACCTTTTAAGATCAACAATTTGGAGTATAATCCGTAGGTAGAAACCCGATAACTGTATGCTCCCTCAATAACGGAATGCATCAATGCAGGTGGAGCCCATCCGTACCTTGTCCAGTAGTAGTTACAATAACGCTTATTTCCAACGGATCCATGTTTTGTGTTTTATTAGCTTGAAACGAAATAATTTGGGTTTTGTATATTTAAGTTACTTTGTTATCTCACTGTAAATTTCTGCACAATTTGTACATGTTTACTCAAACCTTCTTTCTAGGAATGCTTACGTCTTTTCTGTTCATAACCTGAACTACATAATATTTCTAAATAATTTTACTATTAGCCTAATATAAATTTTCATACCTTTGATTATTCAAACGTTATAAATTCACATTTAAATATTTCATTTAAAATCTGCATTGTTACTTCTTCTAGTGACGTATCCTAAAATATAGGTAATTAAGGTGAACTATATTACAAGCTTTTAGAAGTCCTCTCTAGATGGCGTCAGTAGAGAAATCACAATTTAGAATTTTTGGTTTTATTGATATAGATAAATATCGATAACAATAGATTTTGAATAATACAACTTTAACATAAAAATACGTCTTCTTTCTTTCCTATGGCGTCCATTTTGCCAAGCTGAAAATTTTGATGTCTTCTTGAAAATTACTGTATAGTACGATACGATTTAAACAATCGGATATATCTTCAAGAAGCATAATTTGCAATAAAACAATTGGTGCTTTTCTAATTATTATCTGCAAGTTCTGTTGCTCGCTTACATGCGGTTTTAGAAAAATTTTCTTCGGCAAGGCATCTGAATTGTTAGTAATACCTGACTTCTTTCCTAGCGTTTGAAGACGTTTTAATTAAGACCTAAATTATTGATGCTTTCGTAAAGCAAGGAAAGCACTTCGATATATTCTCACTTGGCCCGTTCCATCTAAGGGTAACGAATAAAGATTATTTACTTACATAATGTTAATTACCTTCTAGTTTTAACTTCAACGAATTACCTTCTCCTTTTAGTCTCAACTATTTAACTTCAACTAATACCTCCATATTATCTACATTCAAGTGCTATTCTGGTTTAACTTCTGAATCGTAACTAAAATCGTGACAACTTCTGCATATGTTCGTGGTCCGAGGGCATCGACTGAACGTAATTACTACCTGCTTATATAAAGGTTAGATCATTCTTTTCTATCACATGAGATTTAACTGAATAACCATTGTGTAAACCTTTAGACAAGTAATGATAAAGTGCACCTGCTAAAAATAATGTAAAACAATTAGTCAGCTACAATAATATCTTAACCTATATTTGTGTACCTGTTATCACTATATCCTTATTGCTGTATCATCAATCTTTCACTTCACAACTTGTTCTTTTACCACTATTTTCTTCCCTCATTTTGTTTTGTAATTATAATAGTAACATTTGCACTTATTTTGTCTGCCATTTTTGTGTTGTGCGCAGCGTCACTTTAATTGGGATGCGTAAAAGTAGCTTAACGAACGTTATATAAACATATCTTCTTATTGCATTTGGTGTAGATATTAATTATTAACCTTTTTTCTCTTTCTTGAAATTTATGCAGTTATTAAATTTTCACATATATTTGATTCCTTATTGTTTAAAACATAAAATGCTTGCTGAGCTATAAAATTTGTGCTCAATATAAAAATTTATTTCTTTATTATCTATTTTGTGTAAACCACCGCAAGTTATTTTTTAATTATTTGGTAATAATTTACGCTTTGTATAGGCGTCGATATATGTTCTCTTTAGGTATACAAAGGAAGGCCTTCCCTTGAAAAGGGGAAATGTTTAAGTTTTGGTTTAAAAAAAATTAAATAAACCAATTACTGGTTCACAGGTGACGAACCCAATTATTTTGCTTGCGAACCGTATTTAATTTTCTTTTTGTACATTTGGGATATTAACATCAATTGCTTTGTTGTGGATTAATTGGATCCACGCCCTAAATTATTTAGTTTTTGATTGTTAAAAATAAAATATATAGTTGTTTATTTCGCACTACAGCAGTGTTATTATTCCTATTTCCTCTTGTACTTCCATTTTCCTACAATCTCCTTGCTCATTCCATTCTGCACCACTGTCCAAGAGTCGGGACAGCGGTGAATCTTATTCTATCTAGGGAGCGGCTTTTGGCGCCGGCATATTCAACGTCCTTCTTCTCTCACCCCGCCCTAGTCCAACACTTTTGAGCTAGTTCGGTGTGCTCACTAGCTGTGAATGGGCAGAGATACCTTCCTTCTTCCTTTTTCTTCCAGCTCCCTTTTAAACACGTAACAAACTATGTAAAATGTGACTATTAAAGCTAATTGATTTTATCCTAATGGTTCTGTTAATATTGACTACTAAGCAACACTTGTTCCTAGTATTACTGTAGATTATGTCAAAACTGTTCTGATAGTTTATCAAACTATAAAGGTCAGAGTGATCATGCAACAAAGTACGGTATTTGTGTGACACGTCTAATTAGAGACACATAAATTGTAATTAAAACCTGTACTGTATAATACACCGAACATCCCATTACGATCGCTTCTTCGTTTCGGTACCTATTAGATTTTGGTCCCTATCTTGAACATACAACAGTGTAATTGGTGTCTATGAGTGGCTCTGCTCAAGTTTAAATGTGTGTAAGTGTAATATACTATCTAAATTAATTTATATATTTTGGATTACAGCCTGTACGAGCAACGTTTGAACACGCTAGATAACCTCGCTTCATTTACATTGTTCTGTTTAATTACAGCAGTTCGCGTTTGTGAATAAAGATTTAATATCAGTGATATCATACGTGCAAACTCCTTTCTGTTCAGAATTTGACTGTAAATTACTATCATATATGGTTTTGGCATACAAACCAAACGTTGCATTAAGTAGTATGTAATTAGTTATAGTTTCGTTTAGTTTTGTAATAGGTAGTTTGTTTTATTCCTTTTATACTACGCAAATTACAATGTAAAGGTTCCTCTGATTTTACCTAGTCCACTGTACCTGTATCAGAAATTGCCAAGTATAAATAAAAGAATAGATTTACATATTTACAAACGGATGTATTACATAAAAAGAAGCGTAAATCATAGTTTACAGTTAACATACAAGTATATAAGTTAGAAACAAGTAAATATTCACAATAATCATGTCTAAAGTAAAAGTAAATTATGATTATTTACAGACCTACTCCTTGAGCTCTTTTCTCTGCGAAAATACTTCGAGATGATTTTAATTTTTAAGTTCTTTCCTTGCTTATGCCATTGTACTTCTTATATATTTTGCATAA